>JAJJMB010000948.1:7011765-7271638 GCA_023531105.1 Papaver atlanticum
AATAAGAAAACACCGAGACTCTGGATTCCACCATTAACCAATTAAGTGATATAATCTAATCAATATTCATGCAATTTTTTCTTTTAAAGTGATTCTAATATTTTGCCTTTAATAGATTTTTGAAGTAATAATTGTAAGCACGAAGTATGAAACATCAAAAGTATTAAAACCAAACATGTCCCATCAAAACACTTCACAACTACTCAATAAAAACCAATTTTTCTTTTAAGCTCTATGCAAATAATCATGTAAAATAATTGCAATAAATGATTAAAATAGAACTATACCACTTTTCATGGAACAATGGCTTCCTCCGTCGCCTCGGCTAAGGGGTTTAGCTCCTCATATTAATCACTTGCTCAAAATACATGTTTATAGCTCAAAAACTGATTACAAGGGAGAAAAGAGTATACTGTAGTCGCTGAAAGTCTAAAACAGAAGACTGAATCGTTGCTGAAATGCTTCGGTGACTGCAGGAAGGAGCGACCGTATCTCGTTGTCACTGAAAATAAGTCTTCCTCTGCGACTGACTCTGTGGGTCTTATGTTCTTCGTCTTCTTCTTTGGCAACAGCAGCAGCAGCAGAACTCGGTTTCCTGCAAGTTGATTTTTTTGGCTGTGTGGTGTTCTAAACTTCCCCTAAAGTCTTCCTTTTTTTTCCTAGGATTCGTACCAACCCTTTTATACATAATAGAGTAAGGAAAATTCGAGAATATCTTTGATTTTTTCCTCCTCAACAAGTCACGATAATTTCTTTTTTCTCATCAGCTGCACGTCTCCTTAGTCAATCCAAGCTGTCCAAACTCTTCCTCTGATAGAATCAAATCTCTAAGAAGAGTTTCCTTCCTCTTCTTCACGTAAGTTTCCTAAATAAACCAAGAAACTTTCCCAAAATAAACCGTGATATTTTTAACCTTTTTTTCGCCTCCAATTCGAGTTCTAGCCACTTTGGATCCATTCCAACACCCTTACCTCGCCTGCTAGGTCCATAGGAGCAAACCCAATCAAATTCAGCCCTTTAATCTTCATAAAAATCGATTAAAAATCCAACCCTAAATCCGTCTGTGAAAAGAAAATTTTCCCGCCAGTTTTCTGTTTTTGAAAATGTGAAGAAATGTGACCTCCCCCTATCCAGTCCCGGTCTGTGCTTAGCAGCTGCTTGGAAATGGGTTACCCCTTATCAAAAATTGAGAGTCCGAATAGCAAATGTCCTCCCAGGTACCTTTAACAACTTTTCGAGCCAATTTTGCCGCAAAAGCCTATTCCTCCAAAAACACCTACAAAGGGATAAAATACCAAAATTAGTACAGAAATGGGTACTAACAATATACACAAAAGAGATGAAAATAGACACATAAATGCGTCTATCAATGGAACTTACAAATTGTTATCTTTTATGAAAAAGTGATCTCATTGCTTTTAAAACTCTTTGATATAGATATAGGAAGACTTCTTTCGATCTCAGTGTTGAGTTTTGTTTGACGATATTGTTCTTTTCTATTTCCCTTGCTAAGTCGAGTTGTTAGAAAGATTCAAAAGTTCCCAAAATAGCATCTTTGATGCTTGTTAGTAGCTAAAACAAAACTTCATCTCGTTGGCTGTTTTCATTCCAAATCATGGGATTTCTTAAAACTTTGAATACGACGTTAATACCGGTAGATCGGCTCAAAATCATTGAGTTTGGTTGCAGAAATGATGATTGATAAGAATCTAGTAGATACTTGTGTGATAATCTTACTTTGGTTTTGCTGCTGGATGCTAAAACATCATCATAATGGAAAATCCAAAGGGATCAGGGGTAAAACCATCCTTGTGAAATCTTGAGGAAAAACCGTAAAGAAGAGTAGAAAATCGTTTTATTCTGGCTCTCGAGTCGTTGATGATGCCGTCAGTATGATTGAACGGAGTCATAACACCGAAACTTGACAAGAAAAGAAACTATCCGACCAATGGTACGGCTGGTTAATGATTTCTGTCACAAGGAATGTAGGACAAAGAATGATTAATGCACAAAGAAAGTACCGAAAGCGACGTACATTGAAGTCCTTTTCAAAATATTTAGGTAGTCAATTGATTTAGTGTGCTGAGGTCAGCACGAAAAAATAAAGGGAATCGTACTTGTTTGGATCTTTTCTGAGTATCAGATATTTTTCTTTTCCTTACGTACTTCATAAAAACCTTTTCGAAAATAGTTCAAAGTGAGGTGTCGTGTATTCGGTGGACGTAGGTACGAACGAATCTCGGAGGAAAAGGTGCGCCCGAACCGATGGCTAGTACTTCAGGCACAGGAAGAATCCTTAGGAATCGAACTGTGGCAGGCAACAACATGCAGGAAGGGGTGACGGACTCGCGGCAAGAAAGTAACCGACAACACCAACCCGAGGAACCACGAGCACCGGCCGGAGGAATGACCACTGTCAACGAGGAAGTTAACTTGGGTCAAGATGATTAACTACCTCCCTTGGAACATATTCAGCCGAGCCAGAGGAGACTAGAGGACATGGAGGATGGATTAACTGCATTGGACAATGAGGACGAAGAAGAAGCACTGATAATACGGGCCAATCGTAGGAGGGAAAGGAGACGTGCTGAGTATCAAGACGCTTTGAACCTATAAGAAGAAAGACTTAGGTAGATCCGGCTAGGAAAAAGGGGGGTAACCCGAGATATTCCTCCTATTGCACCACCAGCAGCTCCCAGCAACAACACCACCAGCTCCACCGACCATACATGGGAATCATCCAAATGGACACTCTATCCATGAAAGCAAAGATCCGACCTTGCTGGCCATTCTGGAAAACCAAAGAAGGCAGGAAGAACACTTAAGGGAGCTACAAAGAAGAAACTTGGCACTTGAGTATGAAAATCACCAACTGAAAAACCAAAGGTCGAGATCGTGAGGATCCACTAGCCGAGGAGCATCAAGTAACCAAACCCGATCGGGACATGTTCGAACACCGACACCAATCCAAGGGCGTGTACCCGACCCTAGCGCTGCGAGGGGAGTAGGATACGGTCCCCCCGATAACTCTTCAACCGAGGAAGAAGAACCCGAGCAAAGCAGAAGGCCAGATAACGCCACGGAAGCTAAGCTCAAAGAACTCAAAGAGATGGTTAAGAAATTGTCAGGGAATGGTAAGAATGATAAGTTAGCGGAAGTGATTAGTGAAGCCGAGAAGACTCCTTTCACCCGAGAGCTGGAACAAGCACCATTCCCCCCGAAGTGTGCACTCCCAGCTTTTCCCTCAAGGTTCGACGGGATAGGAGATGCCGTAGAGCACTTTAAAATGTACACGATGGAAGAACAGTGACGTGGTCATGTGCAAGTTTTTCCCTGCCAGTTTGGAAGGCGAGGCGAGGCGAGAAATTGGTTTTACACCTTACCGGTAGGGTCCATCGGGAGCTATAGAGTTTTGATAGAGACTTTACTTGAAACGTACATGCACAATAGCAAAGCCCGGCCTAGGGTTAATAAGTCATTCACTTTGGCCAGAAGATTCAGGGAGCCTCTAAGATCCCTAACGGATAGATGGAGAAAAATATGTACCGACATCGGGAAGGTGCCGGTCGAGCAGCAGATATTCGGGTTCGAAAATTCACTTGGGAAATCGGACCCTATTTGGGTAGCTATGTTTACAGAGAAACCTCAGACGTTGAAAGAAATGAGGAAGATGCAGGAACATTACATCGCCTTGGAAGAAATACAAGAGGAATCTAAAGATAGGGGAGTAAAAGAGGCAAGCGTAGCAGCCGAGGCGATACCTCAAGAGGCATCGAAACGACCCGGGAAGAGATCGGGACCAACACATAAAGCTTCGGCGAGGAAGGAATGGGTTGAGAAGGGGAAGAAGCCCCTTCATGAACCCAAGACCTACACACCTCTGAACACACCACTAGAAGAAATCTTTAAGGAAGTGGAAAAAAGAAACGACATTAGATACCCGAAGACCAGAGGAATACAGTTCGACAAGACAAAGAACCATCCTGAATTCTGTCATTATCACCAGTATCAAGGACACTCAACTAACAACTGTCGGGAGGTAAAAGACATTGTCCAACATATGATTCGGGATGGGTACTTAATACAATTTGTTAGGCAGACAACACCGGCTTTCGAGACGCCATATGCACCGATACATCAAGTCAGGATTGATCAGGGAACTCAATTTGTATGCAACACCATCTCACATTCGGCAACCCAAGGGTTTGATCTAGGGACGAGCATCACATCAAGAATTCACAAAAGGAATCAAGCAGGAAAGGAAATCTTCAGTGTCGCCAAGACTTTACCTATGGAGACCTAGATAATGCAGCCGATCACCTTCTCTGCTAAGGATGTCCCGATGAACGGCCAAGAGCATGGAGTTCCCCTGGTTATTACCTTACTTATCGAGGTATGGGGAGTTAAGAGGATACTGGTGGACAGTGGAAACTCTGTTGAAGTCCTTTTCTATGACATATTTAAAAGGATGAAGCTATCTGACGACATTCTAATCCCGTCTACCTACCGGATCTACGGTTTTAACGGGACTGTCACCATACCAAAAGGGGAAGTCACTCTTAGGGTCTCGGATGGGGAAGGATATCTGGATACACTTACCACCTTTTGTGTTGTTGATGCCGTGTCGCCTTACGAGGCAATTTTTGGGAGACCTTGGATTGCTGGTATCAAAGGAGTTGCATAGGCCTACCACCAAAGATTGAGATTTCCTACCTACAGATGAGTAGTAGAAGTACTGGGAGAACCCCAAGCGGCAAGACAATGCATGCGGGTCAATATTCAACAAAACGAAGATAGACGAGCTAGATTACGCCGAGAAAAGAATAAAGCTAAGGAAGTCAGGGCCGAGCAGGAATTAGAAAAGGTAATTTCCCAAGCAGTTGTGACCTATGAAGCAGGCGAAAAGGAGATCTTATAGCAATCACATGAGGCGGAGCCGAAACCAAATTTATTGCCTCTAGAGTCTACTCGGGAGGTCAACTTAGGAACCGAGGCAGAACAGAAAATAGTAAGGATCGGGTCACGATTATCGGAAGAACAGACAACTCAGCTGACAGCTCTGTTACGAGAACATACGGATGCCTTCGCCTGGAAAATGCAAGATATGGAGGGGATTGACCCAGAAGTATGCTGTCATCACCTGAGAATAAATCCTAAGTTTAGGCCGGTCCACCAGAAGATACGAAGAATTACACCTGAATTACAAGCAGCGGTGGAAGGTGAACTAAAGAAGCTATAGGTATTGGGAATCATTCGAAAAGCTCAGTACCCCCAATGGATATCTAACATGGTGATTGTGCCCAAAAGGAACGGAGGGGTGAGGATCTACATCGACTTCAGCGATTTAAACAAGGCTTTCCCGAAAGATAGCTTTCATCTCCCAAAAAATCGATCAACTTGTCGAATCAATAGTCAGTCACAAGGCAATAACACTAATGGATGGATACTCGGGGTATAACCAGATTCCGTTGGCCCCCAAGGACCAGGAGAACACGTCCTTCTTCATGCCAAGAGGGTTATATTGCTACACTAAAATGCCATTCGGACTAAAAAATGCAGGGGCTACCTACCAAAGATTAGTAGAAGACATGTTCGAGGACAAAATCCATAACACCATCGAGGTATATGTCGACAACATGTTGGTGAAAAGCAGGATGGCTACCGATCATATCGGAGATCTTCAAGAGATTTTTCAAACTATGAAAAAATACAAGATGAAAGTGAACCCGGCCAAGTGTACCTTTTGGGTAATATCGGGCAAATTTCTAGGATATATAATAACCGATAAGGGGATAGAGGCCGACCCTGACAAAATCAAAGCTATTTTGGAGATGCCCTCTCCGGTGACAGTAAAAGACGTACAAAAGTTGAATGGAAGCTTGGCAGCATTGGGACGATTCATTTCAAGATCGTCGGACAAATGTAAAGACTTCTTCGGGACCTTGAGAAAAGGCGAGAAATTTAAATGGAACGAGGAATGCGAGGAGGCCTTCCAGAAAATTAAACAACATCTCACGAGTATACCCGTGTTGTAAAGACCCGAGCCCGAGGAAGTACTTACTTTGTATCTTGGGGCGACAACTTGTGCCATCAGTGCGGTACTGGTCAAGAACGAGGGGAATGAAGAGAAACCGATCTACTTCATCAGTAAAACCATGAATCCCGCAGAGAAGAACTACACCCGGATTGAACAGTTAATTGCGAACTTATTTCCAAACCCATCAGATCAGGGTGTTAACAAAATCCTTTATCGAGTCAGTATTGGACAACGCTGCAAGGACGGGACGAATATCTAAGTGGGGTGCGCAGATAAAACAATTCAATGTCTTCTACGAAATGAGAACAACGGTCAAAGCGCATGCGGTAGCTGATTTCCTGGCAGATTTTCCTTTAGACGATGAGGATGAAGTTGAGGATATCCCGGGTATTGAAGAAGATCGGGAGGATCCGTCCGATCTTCTCGAAATGTGTAGCCCGACACGATGGGAAGTGTTTGTAGATGGGTCGTCCAATAAGGATGGATCGGGATTAGGGTTGGTGTTCACTACACTAAAAGGGAAAAAGATGATCTACTCATTTAGACTTGAGTTCAAGGCGACAAACAATATCACTGAATACGAAGCGGTGATACATGCCTTACGGCTAATTGTGGAACTAGGAATCCATGATGTAAGATTAACTAGCGATTCTCAGCTGGTGATTCGACAGATTAGTGGGCAGTACTCTATCCATGATCCGGTATTGCAGAAGTATTGGGAGCTCGCCCAATTTTACATCGACCAGATCCCCAACATCAAATTCCGACACATTTGCAGAAAACACAATCGACACTCATACTTTTTGGCCTATATCGCCTCAATGTAGACAGACCCGAGTATTGAAGGCATCCGAGTCATGAGGGTCCTGATGCCATCCATACTAGACATAATAGACACAAAGGCGTATGTGGCTGTAACCACGACCGATAAATAGGAGGATGGTGATTGGCGCAAGCCCATCCATCAATACTCGGAGACATAAGAACTACCAAAGGGATGACCCGAGATCAATAAGATAAAAAGTAAGGCAGCGGCATATGAATTACGAGATGGTATCCTGTACAGAAAGTCCTATCTGGGACCACTCTTAAGATGTTTGAGTAAAGAAGAGGGACACTCAATTCTGAATGAGCTGCACTATGTTGCCGCAGGCAATCATAACTCGGGACGAAGTCTATCGGCCAGAGCCAAGACTATGGGGTATTTTTGGCCGCACATGAATGAAGATGCAAAGCATATGGCATTAATCTGCGACGAGTGCCAAAAGTTTGGTAAGAAGATACATGCACCAACGGTGTCACTAAACTCGGTGGTAAGCCCATGGCCATTTTCCAAATGGGGAATTGATATTGTGGGACCATTGCATGTTGGATTGGGGAAGATAAAGTATTTGATTGTGGCTACAGACAACTTCACCAAATGGGTAGAAGCCGCACCTCTAAAGCACATCCGAGACAAGGAAGTATTTCGTTTCATCTGGGAACACATTATTTGTCGCTTTGGCATCCCCGCAGCAATCGTCTCGGACAATGTGAAACAGCTACAAGGAAAGGACATTGATCTATTGTTTAACACCTATAATATCCGAAAGAGCAAAGCCACGCCCATTTACCCCCAGAGTAATGGGAAGGACGAGATAACAAACAAAACCATAGCAGATAACTTAAAAAAGAAGCTGGATGGAGAGTATGGCGAATGGTGTGAGGAGCTTTACAACGTTTTATTGGCTTATAGGACTACCCAAAGGGAAGCAACCGTTTTGTCACCTTTCATGCTTACATACGGAACTGAAGCCATCCTTCCCACCGAGGCAATGATACCCACCACAAGGACCAAAGCATGGAGGCGGAATATCTCGGCGGATTTAATACTGGCCAAGCTTGATGACTTGGAAGAGACTAGAGAAACGGCTCTACAGAAAATGGAAAAATATCAGAGGCGATTACAGCGTGAATAAAACAAGCGAGTTCATCCGAGAGAATTTCAACCGGGGCAGTTGGTAATGAATGAACTACCCATCTATGAGCGTGACAAAAAGGGTGGGAAATTGGCAGCGAGATGGGGTGGACCATACACTATCGTGTCAAAGGTTGGAGAAGCAGCGTATAAGATATTGAAACCTGACGGAACTACAGAAGCGCGACCATGGAACGCTCGGCACTTAAAACTATATCACCCATGAGAGGTGTATAAGCGGGTATGATACTTTGTCATTAATTCCTTTAAAAACCACGAGGGGTAGGGAATATGGCATCTGCGACTAATGGTCATTCGAACTCGGGGCGACGGCAGTGGGCAAGTGCCGAGGTGACTTACACACGACAGGCTATTCGAACTCGAGGCAGTGGCAATGTGCAAGTGCCGAGGTAGCCTAAGGGTTCTGGTGGTTGGAAACCAGTTACCAAAGGTTGTCAAGAAGCGAGTTCTTGTCGACCAGGTAATCTACTTACATTTGAAAGATTGCCCTCATCGCAAGTGGACAAAATCACTTGCCCGGGATAGTTGATTGATAACTAACCTGGGATTATCGGGACATAGAACTTAGGAATGACTAAGTACCCTTCTATTGACTCGAAGTGACAGTGATGAGATACCTTAATTGGGACATGGCATTGGGCCCGATGACCCTCCCTGTTGAGTGTGTTCGACAGAAACGGAATTTATACTAACTAATAAAACATTCTAGTGCAGGAAATAATGAATCTACTAGATACGAACAACAAGGCATGATTTAAGCAACACAAATGAAAATGTCAAGGAACGATAAAACAACCGATTGGCACGCAGCACCCCATAAAGAAAGATGTTCGAAAAATATAGGTGTTCAAACGAATTACATCCCAGTGCAAAGGGCACAATAGTGGCGCAGCACTATAAAAGGTCTAACTACTCGTTTGGCGGAATCGACCCCGATCTCGCCTTCTTAGCAGCAAGATCGGCTCGCTTCTTTTCAATATACTCCTTCACACCTTGCGTAATCCTTGCGGTAAGCTCGGCGTTGTGCAACTCCCTTTCCTCAACAAGTAGACGAGCCGATTCAGTGGACGAAGCTTCGGCAGTAGTAACTCTCTCGTTCAACTGGGCCTCACTCTTCTTCAGCCATACGATCTCTTGCTCCAGAGCTTGGACCTTCCCTTGATCAACTGAAAAACACGAAAACGAATTAGCATTATGATAAACGGCAGATCAAATAATTCTCGGGATAATTCAGAATATATATGAAGACCTGACAGTGCGGGTAAAACTACTTTTAAAGAATCCTCGGACATAGAAAGTTCACTCTCGAGTTTAGAAATTTCTGAGGTCAGCTCGTTATAATGTTGTTCATTGAACTCATTAGTGGGGCAGTACTTCTGATGATCGCTCCAATCAGCCTTCTGTCGATTATGCGCCAATTGAAGACACGATAATTGGGCCTGTGTCCATTCCAATTCTCGGGATACCCGATCGAATCCCCACAACCTCCCTCTTAATTCTTGATTAGACCTTTCAGCGGTATCTTTTTCCTTCAAGAGCCATTTGCGATCAAAGTGAAGATCTCTGTTCTGAAGCCTCAACGTGTCACACTGACTTTCCAAAGAATCGGCTAATAACCCTTTGTTAGCAGCAACTTTCTGGGCCTGAGATAGACTCGCCCGAAGATTATCCACCTCCTCGGGTACATACTCAAAGCTCTAATAACGAAGCAACTCGGCTTGAAGACGTTCGATCTCGGCACCCTGACGATCTATCTTATCATACTTATTGAAGATCTTTTGGCGAAGGTTATCGACGTGATCTTTCTCAATGTTCAACTTTCTCTTCATTAAGCGATACTCCGAAGCAGCGTCTGTATCTAGACTAGATATCTCGGCTAGGAAGACAATACTACACTTAGGATATTGACACTACTTGCTCAATCAATAACAACAAGATTCTGGTGAAGTACCTTTAGCATCAACAAGCTGTATCTCCAACCTTCGGGCTCGCTCCTGCTCCTACTGTAACTGGATACGAAGATTCTCCATGGCCTCTAGTTCCTTTTGACGGATGGCAGCCTCCAGCAACGACTGATTTGCGATCTAGAGCAGTTCGATCCCGATCATTAAACGACAGCCACACCATTTTATTTTATTTTTTGCATCAATTATGCAGTCAAGAAGAAGTGACTTACCATAGCATTGAAGGTATTCCTCAAACCGGCATAGAGGGGCACGGCCGCAATCATCTGGTTAGCAGAATACGAGCTAAAGTATGGAGAAGTAAGAGCCCCCAGTGAATTGCAAACAGGGCCCGAGAAGGTAAATAAGGTATTTCCACCCGAGCTCGGGGTAGGAGAAACAGGGCGCAGATTCTCCAACACCTTATTCTCTGAGGCAGAGCCCTTTCCAGAGGTAGATTCTTCTGTCTGCTTCGGCTCCTCCCCCTCATCCATGCCATCAATTTCATCTTCCATACCAAAGATTTATTCTTCATCGTCGTCGTCGGACATCACAACAACGATGTTAGCACCAGTTACGGCAACACCCTTACCAACAGCAGACCCAGTAGCTTGACGGGACATGTTCCTTCTCGGGGAAGCTTTCTCGCCTTTTGACTCCTTACCCTTTCCATCGGACTTTCCACCTACAACGGTAGACGAAACATCAGAAGGTTTCTGAGGCAACTTCCTCAGGAAATGAGATAAGGGTAGCCGATTATCGAGATCCTCACCACCTTTGGCAGACGAACCTTCAACACCCCCGTCATCAGCCTTGGACTTTTGCAAAAGACTCATCGTCAGACCCATTGAAGGCAACAAATAGGGGCAAGTACATGTACTGAAGATAAAGTAATATATTTGTTACCTTCACTTGCTCCTCCTCAATCCTTGTGCTAGAACCTCTCTTCCGAGCAGTAGAAGCCCTAGTCTGACCGCTCTGGGACTTGGGCTAAAAAAAAAAAGGAAAAATTAAGATTTTGTTGGTCACCCGAGCCGGGTAGTCAAACAACCAAATAAAACAAATGAAATAATCTACCCGATCGGCGTTAACCACCCAGAATGGATAGGGTTCAGCAGGAAATCTAGGAGGTGGAAGATTGCCACTCAAAATAGGACCACGAATGGCAAGAGGAACCTGGTCCCAAGCAGCATCACTAGTATGGCGAGCGTGCTTGTTAGTGTTCGTGCCACCTTCAAGATCCTAGTCCAACATCAACCTCTTGAAATCACCAGTAGGAACTTTAAGTCGGTGAGGGCTAGCAGCGAAACCAGCAAGATCGTCATTGGTAGCGTCCCACTCCGGTAGTTGCCAACGAAGCTGGCAGAAGTGTAGTCGCTCGCTTGAGAAGGATCGTAGGTCGACCAAGGAGTAGGAGAGCACTCACCTCTCCCTCGCCTCTCCAACTCAGCCATGAGGCGATGAGTGTTACCGTTCCATTGAGCAAGAGTACGGAAAGGACGAATTTGAGACAAGACCTCATAGATGAATGGGCGATTTGGGTCATACAACGGAAGGCGCGGCCCGAGCTCGAGCTGACCCTTGGTGATAATGGTCGCCTCGGACGAATGGGAAATTTATCGACATCCTCCTTCTTTAGAGTGCCTTTTTGGCCCGACACGAGACTGACGTCATAACCATGAAGGTTGAAGTCATCTTTCAGTTGGTTGATGAACTGTTCATCAGTCAAATCCTTAGCAATTCTCTTGTCATTCCTACATGAAAATGGAGGAAAACCATCAGAAAAGATAGAGTTAAGAGCACGATAATCATGATGAGAAGGACTATCAACAATAAACAAGGAGTCAAGAGGAACACCATCTTCATAGGAAAAAGTATAACTCACACACCTTTTTTCTGTCATGGAAGGAGTTGAAGAAGCCAAGAAAGAGCAGGAGAAGAAACAAGAAGCGGAAAATGAGAGATCGGAGGAAGACGGTAAAGAGCAAAAAACCACAACGACGGCAGCAGTAGCAGAGGAACAATAACAAGACCTAGACAAGACTAGGGTTTTGAAGGGGGGAAAAAAACTGGCGGTGAAATTAGTTGAAGAAGCAGCAACAGACGAAAGATGGTGGAAACAGGGAAGAAGAGAGTACTTGCTCTTAAAAAATGGATGAATGAAAAATCAGGATTAACTATTGAATTTATAGCACGAACAGTTACAACCGGAAGAGGCGGTAGCAGGTCATAAAGGTGATGTTAGTGGGGAACTGCATGGCGGGAAAAGCGGCATGGCTAGGGTCGTGGGAGTCGAAGCGGTTTCTTCCCCTCGTGTCGGGCACACGAGTGAAAGAAGGGGCATAAATGTAGGTGTAAATAATCCACAGACCCAGTTGGAGCAATCCTAAGCTACGTCGTACCAAGGATAGGGAAGGAACGTAGCACCGAATCATCTTCTTAAAGCCCGGCGCGAAGATAGTACCCAGAAGAACCCGAGAAGCCAGCACGTGTAATCAAAAGACGCAGCCATCAACCAAGCCTCTTTCTCCACTGCCAGCAGATTCAATCCACCTCCAATAACTCCAGTGACTGCCATGTCTTCTTTCTGTCATACGAGTCATACCCATGCCAACAGCTCCGGCAACTTCTACCCAGAATCAGACTCACTCCACTCATCCACAGCAAACCCCAAAATCGATTGAATTCAATTAGTGCTGGCTGGGTATTCGCAGCACCACCAGTTAGCTCCACCAGCAAAACCCATCTTTGCTTTATCGACATTGGAGAATACCCATTGTTGCTGTTGTAGAACGTCACCAGGACTGAGACTCCATGCGCATTCGTGTTGTTGTTGTACGGCTGTAGGAAAGACCACCACTGCCTGCTATTTCATCTGATGTTGCAGCAATAAAACAATGGCAGCAGCACAAGTTACCCCACGAACAGATCCAAACAATACAGGACTCTTCTCCATTTTCTGTTTTCATCTCCCTATGCTCATTTCTCGTCTCTAATTCACTGTAACAAATGTGGACGGCAACAGCTTCTTAAGAAATATGAATTTCTTTGAAGTGAAGAATATATGCTCATTACATTCCACTTGGAAAATGAGAGGGTGAGAGGAGTTGGACACGTCTCTCTCTAGTGACATTCACCTGCTTAACAAAGAAAGCTCTATGTTCCGCCCCATTTCAACTTCTGGCCGTCATGAGATGTAGCCAAGCAAGCGTGACAATACTCGGAAGCTCAATAAGCTCGGTTTCATTTTTGTCCCATGAGACACTGAATTTGCCGCAAACGCCATTTAAGCTGCAACTTAGCCGTTTATTTCCCGGATGATCGAATTCATTTGTACTTTCTACAAAAGCACTAAAATAATGTTGTTAGCCAAAATGTCGAGTCCTAACTAATATAAATATGGGTATAAAATGTAGCACTTACGTGCTTATCAGGGGGAGAATTTGATTCAAAATAATTGAGGCTACAACTGAAATAATAAGATATGAATTGCTGGATTGTAGAAATCAAAACTAGCATAGATTAAAAAATCCAGCATCTTTGAGTAATCAGGCAAACCAGGCGAATTGCGGACATGCACCAAAAATTACAGAAGAAAGACAAAGTAAACTGAGAAATTGTATTGACTCGAAGTTCTGGAGTAAGCAAAATATAAAAATGGGTCGCAGAAAAGGCAAATACAAACAAAGTCGCAAAAATATAAGAGAAACTAGCGGCCCTGGCAACACTAAATACACCGGATCATCATAAGTTGTTGCTGCATTGTAAGGATCAACATCATATACTTCCAATCTTCTGAGTCTGAGAATCCCAAAATCCTATACTTGTTAGTTGAAGGAACCAGGTCCTCATCATCCCACAAAGCACATTCAGTCCTCCTCTTATGTATACTATTATCTCATAACAAACACAACACAAATGATTCCAAGATTACAAATTGGTTTGTCCTTCAGATTTGAAATCATAAAATAAGACACATATAAATTATTGTTTATATGCTCACAATAACTAATAGGGTCAAAAATGTCATATACCCTCGTGTACAACTATAAGGAAGGAAACCAGCGGATGACTGTTGGATATGAAATTTCTCAGCAACAACTTGGGACCATCCAATCTCATCCTTTCTTAATCAAATTGTATTAAATGACTCCATAGGTATCACATACCATTGTGTAATCGTATTCTAGTTGATTTAATAAATTTCATGCTTCATAAATAGGTACTTCTCTTGTAAGATAATCACTAGCAGCGGCACCAGATTGTCTACTGCGATGCTTTTAAGAAAGTGCAAGTTTCAATACAAAACAAATAAAAAGAAATAACAAACTTTGAATTCTTTTTTTTTTAGGTTTTGATAGCCTTCCACGACATGATACACAACTTTTTTCCCTTAAATTATTTCTTTAAGTTTTATACTAGTACTGTCAACGAATATACAACTAATGGTACCAAGAAACAATTTTGAAAACAAACCAAATGTAAATAAACTCAAACTTTAACCCGAAATAATATTTGCAAGGATACCAATATGGTTTGGATGCCAATAACACTTTAAGAACAACTTCCATTCATTTTTCTTTCTTTTTATTTTATAAACAACCGCCTTCAAAAAAGCTAATGCTCACCCTCAATAATTGGTAGAAACCAAATTGTAAGTGCAGACCAACACATGTAAAATTTGTTTTGTTTTAGCCCATTGCGCTTACGCATGAGCAAAAAATTGTGTAACCTAGACCGAGCGATGCAAGCTGGGTTGCTCAAACGCAGACACGACACGGCGTGGACACTACAAAATTCTCAAAAAACTAGGACGCGGACACGTATATACATATTTTATTTATATATTATTTATATACACAATCATGTATATATACATCAAAGTCAAGTGTTTCGATCCTGAAGATTAGAAAATGATGCTACATTATGTTGTTTTTGTGTATAAATTTCAAAAGAAAATAAGAGATCGTTTGTTTATACACGTCGAAGGTCAAGCAATCAATCACTATTAAACACATGGCACAATCAAAATGCATTCATAGAACAACACATGCCCAACCAAGGGTATACATAATGTCATTTCCAATTACAAAACCCTAATAAAGACCCAACTATCCCATTTATTCTCTTTATCTTCTTATTCTCGCACCCTCTTCTTCACTTTCCTTCACCGTCGAATTGTTTTGCTTCATCTTCTATTAACACTAAATCCACATCTACCTAGTTATCTCTTCTTTTCCGTATTCTTTAACATTTCTCCTCTGTTACCTATGTTGTGATAGCAGGACAAAAAAATTATTACAAGACTTCACCTTTGTATCTAGATATATGTAGAATAAATGTTGGTGATCATTGTATACTGACGAAAGATTAATGATATGGATATGGATATGTAATGTAATTAATTAATATATTAGTTACATTTCTTTAAGCTTATTATTATGTATTCTAATAGGATGAATCGGTTTAATGATTGATCTAAATATTTGTTTTTCTTCATTTAGTTATTAGTTAATAATAGTAAAAATAAAGGAAGAAGTTTAAATGAAAATGAAGGTGGGAAAACGCGTCAAATCCGAGTCACCAGTGCATCCAAACTAGAAGTGCGCAGGACGCCCATGCGTCGTGTCAGCATCCCACGCGTGTTCCGTGTCCGACGCGCGCGGATGCGGACACGGCTAAAAAAATGCAGCGTCCGTGCAACCAGTCGCAAGTGAGTCAATACACAAATGTGCAACACACGTGCAGAAGGCCTACAAAGATATAGTACTTCGGGTTTACTACAGTTTGCAGTAAAAGGCAGCAGCAGCAGCAGTCTCCTCGTGCTCCTTGGTTGTTGGGGTCTTCAATGGCAGTTCGTTTATCCAATCACTCCCTATCTTTTCCACCTCGTATTTCATCATTCACAAAACCCTCTAACATCTTTGCATCTCCAACTAAAATCCAACTCAATCAGGGTCTTTGCAAATCCAAGTTAGGGTTTCCAGTCTCTACTACTTCTCCCATCTCACCTGTCAGGCGTTCCTTCATATCCAAATCAAAGGTTCGTTTTTTATTTTAAACTCGTTACAATTATCTAACGGATGGTGATTGCGATTAAATTCTTATACATTAATTTTTTGGAATAGGGTCAGGAGATAAAAAAAAATTAGATATGAACGGATTATCTGAAAGTTGTACCATTTTAACAACAATTGTTTTCCTACTCTGTGAAATGGCAAATGAGAATGGGTATGGGTGAATCTTCTTCAGGATGTTAAAAAGTTTTAATCTTGACCAAATTTTAGTTACATGATGCTCCTGGTACTGCTAGGGCTTTTGAACCCGTAATTTGACAATAAGAAATGTTAGGAACTCAATTACTGATGCACTGACTATTAACTTTCCATTGGTGTAACAAGTTTCAATATAAATTGATGATAGAATTATGATCAACCAGTTGAAATATATATTTAGGGCGATGAGGCGATATCAGCTTTGTACTGTTGTATTTGATAATTGATCGCATGGGGCTTGCACTTATTACTTATCTTAGTTTTGTGCTCTTCAGACTTTGTTTTGCTGATTGTATTAAAAATTAAAATTAATTTATGTGCAGTCAATTGATGGGGAGGAGGATAATCTTTTGCGTAGTTTGAACACCCTTATTCCACTTTACAAGGAGGCCATTCTTGATTTAGATGAACAGACTGTTTCTGATATAGAGGCATTAATATGTATCATTGTAAAAGAGAAGACTGGATTGACCCAAAAAGTTGCAACTCTATCTGAAAATATCGCCTCTGGGAAGAAAAACTACATCCAGGTGCAAGCAGATTTTGAAAATTTTAGAAAATCCTTTGAGAAGGATCGAGCTAGATTGACATCTAATACTCAGGTAGACTTAATCGAGAGTCTTTTGCCCTTGGTAGACAATTTTGAGAGAGCCAAGCAACAATGCAGACCAGAAACAGAGAAGGAAGAAAAACTTGTTACCAGCTATCAGGGCATATACAAGCAGTTTGTGGAAACCATGAGAAGTTTGAATGTCGCTGTTATTGGATCAGTTGGAAAGCCATTTGATCCCTCTGTAAGTGTAACCTTCAAACTTCTTCCAACTCATATTTGCATAGTCTTTAATTTTGCTCATTTTACCCATTTGCTTGAGACATATAAATCAGATATTGAGTTGCTCATTTATTTGGTACACAGATATGCTGAAATGGAAAAATATTTTAAGAGCGATTTGTTCCCATGCCAACTTTTTTTCTTTAGAGGATAACCAGTGATGTAGAAACTGCAAGAAAGAAGAGAATTAGAATAGAAAGGAGAGGAATCTTCATTTTTTGCATTGACTTAGAAGTGAGATTCTCCATACATGATATTTTGTTTCGAATTCGATATTTGTGCTAAAATGCTTATATTCAGATGTCAGTTAATCCCGTCAACATTATCTATTGCTTGCTCTATATGGCCCCTTGATGAGCTACTTCTAAGTTCTGACTTCTAACCAACTAAAGGATTAGGTTTTACCTAAGTATTGGGTAAAAGGATTATATTTTTTCTTAGAACAACCCTCTTTTTCACCTGTATAACTGGATCTAGATGCCCAGGTAACATGGTCACCGTAGAGAAAGTGAATATATATTGACACTAGAATCTGTTTTTGTTGAATACCTATGTGACAATAGCTGTGTTAAAGCAATCAGAGGTATCTACTAGGGTTCTTAGTATATCACTCCCAGTAGCCCCCAGCAACATCAGAGTCTACAAGGAGTGTGTGTGACACAACAAGTCTATTTCCAAGGCATGCGTTTTATCTTTCATCACCCTTTTCTTTGTCCTGCGTGTGAGGGTCACAATAGGATTCTGTTATGAAAGGATAAAGTGATAAGCTTAATAGAAGGATAAACTAGTGTAAGGAATAAATTTGGAAAAGTGGTGCTCACTACATGGTCTTGCCATTCTAGAAAACTACTACTCCCTCCGTCCCAAATTAGTTGAGCCATTTGTAGTTTGCACAATTATTAAGGCAAGGAGAAAATGAGAGTATGTTTAAGTATTTTTTACAAGTATGCCCTTATGGATAATAATTTGTAAAACTTAGAAATGATTTATCTCTTAAACTATACCACGGTTTTTCGTAAACTTTATACCGTTGAAAAGCATTTTAAAACACCTACGTAACGAATATAAACATGGCTATCAAATTATACATATTTCTTATAATAACAATAATCAATTAAAAGGGTAGTTTTAGAAATATCCCCTTGATTAGTGAAATAGCTCATCTATTTGTGGGACAAAATTTAAAACCAATTGGCTCAACTAATTTGGGACGGAGGGAGTAGAATTATGAAATTGACTCTTTTAATGAAAGATAGTATGCCCCAAAGTTGTGAATGCCAAGAATGATATGGAAGAACAATTTGAAAGGGTTTTTATGGAGGAGAAAACTGCACCTTGGTTACATTTTACAGGGACGAAATATTAAATAATTTTTGATTGGTAATTTTCATTTGTATAGTTTGTAATACGATTAGGGTAACAGACAAAATGATTGAAGATAGTTGTCCACGTCAATTTTGGGAATATAAGCCAAGTAGATGTATTATTTTGCAGCAATCTGGTTTGTGGTGTGTCTGGTGTGTGGTGTTCAAGTATGTGAGCAAACCAAGCACATCCTGAAATTCTAATACCACTAACAAATTTATTTCATACTTTTTTTTTTTTTTTTTTTTGTTCATTTTTCTTACCTATACTTTGTTTCGATTTATGTCATTGCTTCTTTTCTTGCACCCTAAGTCTTTCTTTCCTTTATTCTTTTTTTGAAGCTTCATGAGGCCATTGCACGTGAAGAATCTCAACAATTCAGGGATGGAATTATAATTCAAGAAGTTCGCCGTGGGTTTCTCCTTGGAGATCGAGTTGTACGACCAGCCAAGGTTAAAGTCTCTTCAGGCCCAGGTCGACAAAAACCAGCAACTACAGCTGAGGAATCTAGCCAACCTACAGTAACAGCTGGCTTGGATGAAAGTTTAAACCGGTAACATTTAACCGTTCTACCAGATTAGAACATCACTTTTGTTGTAGTCTCATTTCTGTTATTCTCCAATAGCCTGAATCTCAGTCTTGACAACATGTACCTTATGCAATTAAACCCCCTTTTGCAACAAAACCACCTTCTCCAATCATTAGAAAGCTCTATACTTACATTGTTCTCTGAAGCCAAGGGTTCTCAATGGGATTTAACTGTTGAATTGAACCATTTCCATGATATCTGAAGTACATTGTTGAGATTAAATTCTTTAAGAACTAAAAGTTGTCTTGATATATATATCAAATTTGAATTTCTTTGGTTTGAGCATTTCGTACAATCTGATAAAAGTGTAACCTAAAAGTAAAATACATAGAAGCTGCAAGTGAGAAAATTGCTGCAATGATGGGGATTTTGTTATTTAATCTCGACGAATACCTTAATTGGAACCTATTTTATTTTTATTTTTATCTTATTCCCAAGTATATTCCTTGTGTCATTGTAGAGATTCTGCTGAACACTTATTTTTTGTTAGGCAGCAGGCCTCTAGGAATAGATATATTTAGATAGTACTGAGATTGTAAAGCTTTTCAGGAGTGCTAAGGTGAAGAATAGAACCGTGTACACTTGTTATTGTTGTCTTTTCTTCATATGTGATCTTGGATCTTGAAGATCAGTTACATTCTCATAGGTGATAGGACGGGTAGTGGAAATAAATGTAACGTAACACACAAATCATGTATAGGATCCCAGGTCAGTACACAGAACAGCACTGAACTGAGGGAGTGACTAGCTTTTTTCCCAATCCATATTTTGTGCAATCTTCTGCTGCATGGGCGATTAATCAAATTAGAGGCAGGTGGATGAGCCACAACAACTAGTTCATTTGACGACTGGGCCGAACTGATTGCAGCCTGTTAATATAGTCTAGACAGGCGCTCATAAGATTTCCACTACCTTTAGTCCCTCATAGGGTTTGTTCTAGCTTAGCTGTATGCTCAAATCTTGTTTCTGGTTTATGTTGTTTTCTTTCCTTTTGAGAAAGGAGAATAAATAATAGAGTTAGAGTGAAACTGGCAAAATAATTGACATAGGCCAAATCAATCTTTTTGAGATTTATATGAACAGATTTTATGTTTGGGTATGGACCAATTTTGGACCATACTGGATACTCCTCACCACCATTGAATATAAAAATGGTTGGATGCAATGTGTATGAAGTTAGGTCCCCTCAGACGACTACACAGTGAAGCAATCACCTGTCCTATCAAGAAAATTGTGATCTCTAAGTGGTCCTTTCTTCAACTACACCTGATTACTGATTATAACTGGGTACGCCTGTCTGTGCTTTGAATCCATCTGGTAGTTTTTTTCTTCAACTACCCAGGATTGAACTCCCAGAGGAAGATCATTTAAGAATTCAAAATTGGCTTGGAGAATTCTAGCTCTCTTGGCCAACTTATCTGCCACACTATTAACTTCTCTTTTAACTGAGATACATCTCCAATAACTAATCTTACTTAAGAGAAATTTAATGTCAAGGACTAAAGACTGGTTCCTCCAATGAACATGTTGTGATTGCTCATTGATGGGTTTTATTAAAACTTCACTATCCGACTCAAACACCACTCTACTGAAACTCTTTGAAACAACCCAAGATGCAGCTTCTTTCATGGCCCTGCACTCCAGCTCTTCCACTTCCAGTCCTTATATCATTCCTCCATTAGTGTATTTCCCTTGAGCACCAATACAGTGGCCTGCAAAATCCCTTACAATTAGTCCTATACCACCTTGTAAAGTTTCTAGCAGAAAAGATGCATCAAAATTAATTTTCAGATAACCAATATCTAGAGGTTTCCATTTCAACACCTGCAAAGAATTGTTATTAGTAGTAATATTATTAGGAGCAGGAGCAGTAAGTCTATGGATATTATCTAATGACAACAATTTGTTGGGATTGATATTCTGAAAAACTTTAGAACACCTATCCTTCCAGATAGTCCATATTGTCACCATAAGAAGCTTGTTTATATCATGTCTAGTAATACCTGATCCAAAAATAAGATTGCTTCCTGAAGCAAACCAAGATATAACCCTGTTTCTTAAGGAACCATGCTGTAACAGAATATTACCAACATTAATGTTTAACGCCAACCAAATTGATCTAGAATATGGACAATCAATAAGCATATGATCAATAGACTCATTAGGATGATTGCAGAGACTGCAATGTAGTTCTATATTAGGTTTGTATCTAGAAAGTTTATCCCTAGTTGGGACTATATCCCTAATGCATTTCCAGGCAATAAGTTTAACTTTATGAGGCAATTTAACCTTCCACAAAGCCTTCCAAACCTGAACTAGAACAACATGAGCACCTGCATTAGCAATAGAAAAACCAGATAACACATTATAAGCACTTTTCACAGAGAATTGGCCCTTTCTATCTGGCATCCAAATAAGAGTGTAAGAACCAATTGCAGGAACAGTCATAGCTAGAATTCTATTAGCAGAATCAGGGGCAAACAGATAGTGAACCAAATGTACATTCCAGTCTCTAGTTCCATGTATAAACAGATCAGACACATAAACATAAGAAACTGAGTTAATTAATCCTTCAGCTGGTAAAGGAGGGTGATCTAATCCAATAACCCAGCAATCTAGCCAAATTTTAACTCTAGTTCCACACCTCACAGCCCAGATAATATTTCTTTTTGTAACATTAATGCTCCTCCAAATCCAAGAACAATTATCATTAAGTTTTTCCAGGTGGAGTATACTACTATTATAAAAGTACTTAGCACTCAGAATTTGTACCCAAAGCTCATCTTGCTCATTGAGAATTTTCCATACCAACTTACATATAAGAGCAATGTTGAAAGTTTCAAGATTCCTAAAACCTAAACCTCCTAGTTCTTTAGGTATATTTATGCTATCCCAAGCAATAAATTTAATACCTTTACCAATCTTATGACCCCACCAGAAGTTTCTTTGCAGAGAGTCAAGTTTGCTAATCAGAGTAGTAGGAATTTTAAAGCATCCCATTTGATAAGTGGGTAGAGAATTCAGAACTGTCTTAATTAATAAGGGTGGATCTACATCTACTTGCTTGATTAAGAGTAGTACCAATATAATTTTTAAGTCTAACTTCAAAAGATTGCACAATGGGATCAAAAGACTTAACCTTGGAATGACCAAGAAGTAAAGGAGCTCCAAGATATTTCTCAGAATCAAACACCAAAGACATATTAAGAGCCTGAGCAAGACTGGCACAATCATTATGACTGAGATTGTTACTAAAATACACGCAGGACTTATCAAATTTAAGCATCTGACCTGAGAGTTTTCCAAATTCCTGCAAAGTGTGTAATATATGATTAACATGTTGCATATTAGCTTGACCAAATATAAAAATATCATCAGCAAAAAGTAAATGAGATATATGTGGAGCTTTCCTAAAAACTTTAATGCCGGTGATAGACCTATTAGATTTAGCTATTAACAAAGATCTAGACAAATATTCCATTGCCAGGATAAAAAAGATAAGGGGACAGAGGGTCCCCTTGTCTAACACCTCTAGTTGGTTCAAATTGGTCACAGTGTGAGCCATTGAGCAACACACTAATACTAGTTGTAGAAACACATTGCATTATAAGGTTACAAAAATCCTTACTGAAACCAAAGCCATCAAGAACTTTAATCAGAAAGTTCCATTCAAGTCTGTCAAAAGCTTTTGAAAAATCCAATTTAAGAGCCATTGTACCACTTAAACCTTCCTTGTGTTTCATAGAGTTTAGTTTCTTAAGCAGCTTGATAAGGTGAGATTAGTTTCTTAAGAAAAGGTCTTATTCTATTAGCTAAAATCTTAGACATAATTTTATAAGAAACATTACATAGGCCAATTGGTCTAAATTCAGAGGGTTTCTTAGGGCTTTTACACTTAGGAATAAGAGTAATGTAAGTCCTGTTTAGACTTCTTGGCATATGGCCACTACGGAAAAATCTTTGAACAACATCTATGATATCCTTACCAACAAGCTGCCATTGTGTCTGGTAAAAACCTGCTTGAAATCTATAAGGTCCAAGGGCACTCCAAGCAGGCATATGTTTAACTACATTCTCAATTTCATGCTCATTAGGAACAGCAGTCAACACAATATTATGAGCATCAGAAATAATTCTAGGTAATATATCAAAAGCATTATTAGGAATTTCAGGATTAGAAGTACAAGCCACATCACATAAATGATTAATAAGAAGAGTACTAATATCATTTCTATCCCTGAGCCAATTACCATTAGCATCACATAGAGCATTTATATTCTTAGTATGCAATCTTTTATTGACTATAGAATGGCAATACCTAGTGTTATTATCCATTTCAAAAACAAATTTATCTCTAGATTTTTCCTTATAAAAGTCGGGTTGAATTTTATACCAATTTTCTAGCTCACTAACAATTGACTTAACTCTAACATGCTGATTAGCAGAACTAATATCATTTTGAGTAGATTCTAAATCCTTCTGAAGCTTATTGATGTTCATTTGAATATCTCCAAACTCCATTTTATTCCATTGAGATAGGGTCATTCTAGCACTATGTTGCTTTTGATTTAACCTATGAGCAGGACTTCCATGAGTCTCTAAATTCCAAGATCTCTCTAGAGTATTCTTAAAATTTCCATGTTCTATCCAAGTTCTAAAAAACTTGAAGGGTCTCATAAATGTTTAGGAATAGGGTCAGTAATGAGCAAAACAGGGCAATGGTCAGAGACAATGAAATTTAAATGCAAAAGCTTAGTAGTGGAGAAATTTAATAACCAGACATTATTGTTAAGAGCCATATCAAGTCTAGCTTTCCTAGTCCCTGTTCCATAGGAGTTACTAGTCCAAGTGTAATCCCTGCCTTCATAACCAATATCCAACAAACCATAATCACGGACTTTATTTTGAACCCAATTATCAGAGCTATTATTATTCATATCCAAATGAAAATTTAGATCACTTAGAATTAACCAAGGATGTTGAACATCTCTACTAAACTCAGTCAAGAAGTTCCATTGGGTCTTTTTAGGTTCAGTATAAGTTGAACCATACATAAAGAAATAAGAACCTGAGGTTTACTTGGGTCAAGCTTAATGAGAGCATGAATGATATTATTATCACAACCAATTATCTCAGTATCAATTCCATCTTTCCACATTGGAAATTGTAATTTTTCGAGTTTATTGTTATCTGGAGACTGGTAGTTGAATCTTGTCTGAAATTTATCCAGCTTTGAGTTTTTTAATCATGACTTAACATTGACTCTCTAAGACTAAGTTTGACTTTCTTTCTTTTTTCACCAAAGTAAAAAGTAATTCTGATTTTGGTTAATGTAGTAAGTACAAAGTACATGTACTACTAGTTCAGTGGTTGGAGTTTGCTGTTGGTGGCAGCTTATACCTGGGGGTAACAAATTAGAGTTAGTCTCATCTTAGTTTTGCGCAAAATCTTTGTCAACATCCATTCATTTTTTATTTATTTTTTATATATAAACAAGGAACGTTTTCATTAATAAAAATTTGAGGTTACAATGAGTTTAAGATCGAAAATAAGTGAATACAAAGTAACAAGAACATACTGTAAAGTACAATACCGAGAAATCCGACAAGAGAAAGAAAAGGATTACCGGAGTAAGACAAATACAAGTATGAATAAGATCCGATTAAATCGGAAGAAGGATGGTTTTTCTCGGAATTAACTTCCAACCATTTAGGGGGTTTTTTTTTGTAGAAAGATGTGCTCCTAAAGTAGGAGTGATTTGCTCAAATCTCTTGGAACTAATGATGAAGCTAGTGTCGTCAAAAAGATCACCTATGGAGATTCCGTCGCCGGATAAGTTGATGATGGAGATTCTGTCGCCGGAGACAACCAAGATGAAGATTTCGTCGTTGGAGAGCATGGAGAGCATCAAATTGATCTTAAAACCCAACCCAATAGCCAAGAATCGCCATCAAAGTGAAGATAAACCTCAAAAGAGTAGATAAACCACCATAGTGGTGTAGATAAGTAGGAAACAAAATAAAAACTACACTAAACTACTAGTTAACCTAGAAAACAAGGAAATAACTAGATCTGAGCAGAGAATGGTTGTTCTTCATGGTTTTGTTGGAGAAGAAAGAGTGAGAGAGTGGAGGAGAGAGAGAATTTCAAAAATGTCACAGAATCTTCAACATCCATTCATTATTATGCCGTTACTGCATTACATTCAAAGATCA
The DNA here is from genome assembly GCA_023531105.1 of Papaver atlanticum. Taxonomy (NCBI): domain Eukaryota; kingdom Viridiplantae; phylum Streptophyta; class Magnoliopsida; order Ranunculales; family Papaveraceae; genus Papaver; species Papaver atlanticum. The sequence goes on from JAJJMB010000948.1 coordinate 7,037,000, forward strand.
AACAGTCATTATATCAAGCACTAGTCTCCCAAAATGGCAAAACCATTAAAAATAAAAACAGACTGACAGAGGGGAGAAAGACTCTGCTCCCCTCTTAAAACTTTGCTCTTAAACAGACTGACAGAGGGGAGAAAGACAAATACATAATCTATGTACATGTGAGGCTTCACCCACGTTTCATCACCCCAGCTAGCCCTTGCTTATCCACCTTGGGAGAGCAGTAGACAGGCAATGTGCCAAGTGAGAAGACAAGAAAGAGAGATGGATATAGGTCCACCTAAATAGGAAACAACGTCTATATCTTTTTATGGTGCATTCATATGTAGTAGTAGGAAAGTTAAATCTCTATTCACTCCAATCTCAATAATGGTTGTCCAATCTTTGGACCAAACTTTATAAAACAACCACATGCACCATTGGTGCAAAGAAAAGAAATATCCTTTTTCTTTCTCTACAGTTTTAGCTGGACCAAATTGGCTTTTCATTTCATACACGATGATGGTCCCTCTTCTTTGTCATAGTCTTTATCCAATTTTTCTTATTCCTAATCTTAAGTGTATTGCTGCTGCTGCTGTTTTTCTTGCCTTCGTTACTACTACATATATCTTGGCAACCACTTTCCATCATTGTTGACTTCTTAAGCCTTACAAGTTGGAACAAAACTTGCCCAACCCTCTTTCTCCACCTAAGCATTCCTGCTCCACCATCTGAGCCTGTGGGACCACCATGGTGCTCCACAATACTAGTAATTCTATTATCGGTATCCATCTTCTTCTTCTTCTTTTTCATGTTCTCTGTAGTAGTACTGACATTGTGCATTATCTTTTTCGTATTAAATGGTTCAGTTACTGTGGCCGTTGCGGATGAGTGAGGTTTACAATGTTCTGCAGAATCCTTAACCCACGAGGCATTACCGTTGTCTTCAAACTTGATCGATATGAATGAATCTGGCAGGAGTAATTAAACACCAAATTTCAATCTATTTTAGTACTAACAGACTATGTATGAAGGAAGGAATTTGTGCAAAGTTGCACGCGGAACTACAATTATTGTACATACCTTCTTGACTACTAGTACTGGTGGAAGTATCGTCAGTGTCAGTTGATTTTGCGGCCAATCTTTGTTCACGCCGAGAGGACTCAGAGCGACGAAGGAACGAGCCTAATGCAGAAACTTTTTGAAGAACATAAATGTGATGAGATTTTCTTGATGATGTAGATCTTCTCCTGGAACTCTGTTTGTATTTTGATGATGATGTTGATAGTAATATGACAAGTCTTTCTTTTAAGCAGAGAGAACAAACTCCTATTTGAATTTTAGTTGGATGAATGTTGCAGAGATTGCTGTAATTTCCTTCTTCATTGCGTCCATTCATGATGTGCAGATAGAATGTGAAGTGAAAATGAAGAATGCTCAAGGATTTTAAAGAAATGGAATTTGTCATTTAAAGAGCAGAGGCACATGGGGTGTTGTCTACGCTCTCTGTCTGTCCCTGGATCAATCGATCTCTTTGCACGACATTCTGTCGGGCTAATGGGGTTTGGTTTGGGCCTAAAAGTAAGGCCTATATATTAGTACAAGTGTGTTCACACGTGCATATGCAAAGTCGGCCAATATTAGGAGTCTGATTGAGCAATTGATGTTTACGACATGACATGTTCATCCCATCTTACTTCCTTGAACAGAATTACCGGTCAGTGACTTTTCTTTATTCAGATCAGCATGCAACATCCATCAGTGCAGTTGAATGAAACAATTGGACAACTGATAAAATTGTACCAGCGGCTCTTTGGTCAAATAAGTCCAATGGATTTCAAACTGGCAGCTAAGCCATAACTATACATTCATTTCTGTTACATTTTTACATTCAGCAGATGAATCAGGAAAGTATATAAGGCGTCAAGGAAGATTTTCGGAGACGTCAGTGTTGCATATGGCACAAACCTGCATGGCATAATTTTTCAGATTAACCAAGGAGAAACATATAAATGAAGTTTGAACCAACTTATAAGGGCATGTCGGTTCGAAATTTCAAGTGCAGGTTGTTCCCTTGTATAGTGATGAAGTGTTTAGCTCACCATGTCACACCAAACTAAATAAAGCATAAAAGAGAAAAATAAGCAGTTCATTACCTTTTTGATTTGAAGCCATGTAGTTATACATCCTGAATGGTACGTGTGGTCGCATGGAAGTGTCATTACTTGCTCTTCTTCTTCATACTCGGTTTGGCAGATTACACACCTATCAGGTCCATGTTTATAGTTAGAATAGTTAGAAAAAAAGAATAAAGAACATTTCAAACAAGCAGTTGACTAATACATATATTTTCCATTGTTGTGTTTGATTCTCATTATCCAGAACAGAAACAGTCAATTATAATGTTGTGCTGAAGAAGTACGATGCTGGTAAATGGAAATATTAGTGGAATTTTAGTACGGCTGGAAACTTGACTTACTGATCAACCCCATATTTGCCCTCCAGTTGTGATTTATATGCATAAGGAGTTATGCAAGATTTGATTTTGTCTGTCGATAGCCCTTTGTTCTCAGTCCCAACGAATTCTCCCAACGCAATCAAATCCTACAAGCCATAGAGGAATAATATAACAGATAAAAAAACTTAGTCATTCATTCATGTTAATTCGAAACTGTTTACTAATTTTTTTGAAATTTACGGTATAATAATTCATCAATAGTTACACCATGATTCAAATGTGAAAATATTGAAGACATTGTTTTAACCACATTTTACCTCATAGGATAATTCATCTGGATCGATATCGTCCTCTTCCATGTCCTAAAACATATGGTGAAGGCATTACAGTAAAGCACATATATGAAAAAGGGGAAAAAGAGAACGTAGGTTGAGTGCAACAGAAGTTCCCTTCAAACTAACAGATTTTGGTACTGATATGGCAAAGTGTTAGTATACCTCATCATCGTCACTCGCTTCTTCGTTGAGATCCAATAGTTCGGCTGTGGAATAAGAACTCAAACAAGTCAGAAACCATCAACATTAAATAATAAGTGGAAAGAAGCTTTTAACGACCCATCAGGCCTTTTTATAAACTATTAAGCATAAACAACAATAGTCTTATCACCTTCATCAATTTCATTCATTTCATTAGACACGTAGTCATCAGTCTCAGAATCACCTTCGAAGTCCTCATCGCTATCACTTGACTCACTTTCACTAGCCAAAAATGGTGTCAATGGTGTTTCCTAACATACAAAATCTCATTTATTATCGGTCCAAGTAAAACGAAAAAGCAACAACCAAAACAACATTACTTCAGAACTAGCTAATGATGCACACATATGTTTCAGCAGTGTGACATGGGATAAATATCTTAATGTTTTGCGCAACAAAATTTTAAATATCCTTAGTGTGCTTTGTTCAATCATTAATATAATAGATTTTGAAGATAAACACGACACTAGACGAAATAACAAAATTTATCTGTACATTGAAAAAAGAAAAAAGAGACCACGAGCAGAGAACCTGTTCCTGCAACGCCAAAGCAAAAGCGTAATCTGAGTCGATCCAGTTGAGTTGAACATAGGGTATACTGTTCCTGTACGTATCATTCTGTTTGTTCTCTTCGTTATCCATGGAAGATAACCAAGTCCTTATGATGGTGACGAGAACCTAAGAAGAGAAACCTAATGAGAGTATTCGGAGGTAGATAATCAACTAAAAGAAGAGAACCCATAATGACTACGAGAGATACCCCTTGATCAAAGAAAAGGACAAGTTTCTTCCTTGCTCAAAATACCAAATTTAGCATAAAGCACAAGGTATTTTCTCTCTTAGAGATATAATAGAAGGTAGCTTGGTTTACACTCCTTGTCTCCAATTCATTCTATTCAACCACAAATAGCAGATGTGTGTACAACACAAAATTAAAGTTGAAAAGTTCTCTTTAAAAAAAGCGAAGGTTAAAGAGGCTAAAAAAGAAAATTTGATTTCCTAAAGGAATCATCTTCTCATACACACAAACGTACAAAAGATTAAATACCAAACCCATTAGTTAAGAGCAGTCTAAATTTTTACTAATTATCTGAAAAACTCAGGCCACATTAGTGTTGAACTGCCACTGCCCAAACCACATACAATAAACCTATCTTTGTCACTCTCTTCAGACTAGTACAGGACATCAAGGAGTAAAGAGTCTCCAAAATACATTTGACAAACCATGTGCTTTGGGTTTAGTAAAAAACATTAAAGCAAGCACTACAAGCCTACAACACAACACAACACAGCAGAAGACTCAGCATGCTGAAAACTATAACAACCAACAAAATAAAAAATAAAAACACCAGAACCCTCTATTGGCCTGGAAAACCTTCAGAAAATCCAAAACCTCGACCAGATACTCTAAAAATAATCCGACGAAAACAGCTAAAGAGAGCTATGTGCAATGTAGATCAATCTACTTGTACAGTCATATAGTTATAGTCCTATAGCGTCGGTGTTTACTACTACATTTCATAGTTAATGTGACATAAAAGAGAAAAGTTTATTAAAGAATTTACCTAAAAAACAAAATTCAGATGAATTGACCATTAAAAATATTGCTTACCAAAAGGAAAAAAGAAGAACAAGTACCTCTACTACAACTTTTCTCTGATTCTTGTGCTGCCCTTTGCCAATATTAAGATGCTATTCAAACAGTTTTACCCTGTCCAAAAGATTCAGATACGAAAACCATGTATATAGAACAGCATAAATGAACACACTGAACAGCGTAAATGATATGCACCGAATATAGATTCCAGACCAACCACAGCTTAAAAACAGAGCTTAGAGGTCTATACGTACTGAATTCATAAAAAGTAACTCGATTCGCTTAAACCAAATTCTTGGTTGAAATTTAACTGAAATTAAGGTTTTAAGGAGCAATGGCATTCACAATTCTATTGCATTTTCAGTCTAAAATACTGAGGCACTCTAAATATTTTATCTACACTGGGGGTGTGGAAATATAAAAGAATGGATTTCATAATGCAGTCACTAAAAACAGAAAGAACAAGACAGGAGAGTGAAAATAAACGGCAAATAGACAGATAGGACATGAATTTTTCATCAAGAATATTTGTAACTAAAATACAATTCAAAAGCTAGACATGAACACATTGAATCGAAGCCTAAACTAATCGCATAGTAATTACACTTAAAACTTAAAAAAAAAAAAACGGTCTCCTTCCTATTGGAGTTCAAATACAAGAATCAGAATCTATATACAAGAAGAAACAAAACCTCCCATTACCAAGTCGCCTATCATGAGATCATGTAAACTAATACTGAGAAGTGGTTCTGAATGCATTGATTAGCCCACCTTATTCTGCACCCATGCTGCAACAAACACAAGATCTTTCTCACACCTTTCAAGAGATAACCATGTCCATGTTCCTCTATCTACAAGTTGTCTTCTGCAAACAACAGCAAAATAACTTATTGCAAGGGGATAAAAATACTGAAGGACGTTATTGGCAGAATAAATTTGGAGAGAATAAAGAGGATTAAAATCGGCATCTAGAGATTTAAATGCTGGTCGAGCCATAAACAGACTTGTCAATGTTCTATAGTTCCGCTAAAGTTGAGAGCGAGAGAGAGAGAGAGAGCATTTCAACAACAAACTTTTTCAGATGTTTCATGTTCATGCAATCACCCAAAACACTTTTATAACTGTTTTCAAGAAAAGACACCAATATCAGAGAGATTTTGGACTAATCGTTAAATTTTGGTGGTGATCCAAATGAGTGGCCTAAATACTAGTATGCTACTGCTACTAACTTATTGCTTATGACAGATTCTGAACCAGCAAATACCCCCAAATCAAATTGGTTTACATGTTTTGCTTTGATATAAGTGGTCATCTGAATCTAGATCATCTCAGTTTCACTTGATTGCACTGTTAACTTCATTATTCTGCCTACATGTCCGGAACAAATAGGCAGAGATGTTTTAATTTCGGTGAAGGCTCGGCCAAAAAGAGAATTTCATCAGGTAGCAGTATGCAATGTGTCTGTAGCTTCTATGCATTATGTCATCCGAAAGTAAACCATATTAGCTCATTTTGGTGTGATTTGCTGCTAACGTCATTATACTTCAGCTTGTTCTTTTCTAAGTAAAAATTGAACTTACCACCAACAAGTTCTCATCAACTTCAACTGTTACTCAAAATATCTTTTCTCTCTTTGCTCCACTCTAATATTTTCCACGGCAAAACGAGTGATCCGTTTTTAGGTATAGGCCCGTCAAAAGACCCTATACCCAAATCTGCATACAAGAGATATAGTCCTAGTAATTCTAGAACTAGTTTCCTAATCCTAGAATGAGACCTGTTTTTAGAAGATTACAAACATAGGGCAGTTTTCCCTTTATAGAGAGACTAATATTTAGAAGTAACTCAACCTATAAATAAGGTGCAGTTTAGTACCTGTAGGCAGAGGGGAAGAAACTAGAGATTACTAGAGAAAATACTAGTAAGAAAATTCTAGAGCAAAAGAAGAACAAGGGTACAATTCCTAGGGCAGAAAACAGCTTAAAGGAAAACATTGTATTGTTCTTTCAAAACAAGCAATAAAGATAAAAAGTTTATTGCAATCTGTTAGTTCTTTTTATTCTACTTGTGTAGCTATTCTCTATCTATCATATCGGGGTCTAGAAACTGATCAGTGGTATCAGAGCAAGAAGTTAAGTAAGCAATGTTTCCAGCGATGAATGGAAGGGCTTCGATACCGTTAGATCCTATATTGATAGAAAGAAGAGAACATCTGTTTCATCATCATCATCACCTAATCTGCAAGAAAACACTATGGAGAAATTGGAGGAAGATATGAAAACTATGAAGGAAGATATGGCTAAACTAATGGAGATGATAAAAGGATTACAACAAACACAACAAGAAACAAACAGTTCCAAGTCAAATATATGGAAAAACATCCAGAGTTCATAGATGATTCGCCATTCAAAGTGGAGGCAAGAATCGAAATCGCTGCCTACAACGGAGAATTAGATCCAGAGAAGTTAGATGGATGGCTCAAATCTTTGGAGGTTTATTTCAGCACCAAGGGATTTACTGAAGAGCACCAGGTAAGTTTCGCTAGACTAAGACTTGATGAACATGCCCTAATCTGGTGGGAAGCGTATACGTCGGGTTTGGCCCTTAGCAATGAAGCACCAGTAACTACTTGGAAGCAATTCACAACTGCTATCCAAAATCAGTTTTACCCAATTGGTTATAAAGAACGATTGCGTGAACAATGGCAATTCTTGCGACAAGTGAAAGGGCAGAATGTCCAAGAATACACTACTGAATTTCGAAAGAAGCTATAGCATTAAACGTGAATATGAGAGATTCCAAGACTATTGAGAAATATAAAGGAGGTTTGCCTTTCGCTATACGCACAAAACTTGCGTTATTTTCGGTAATTGACATTGACGATGCTTGTAAGAAAGCTATGTACATTGTGATGAAGAATCAACCCGTTGGAGCAAAGCAATCAAGAACTGAAGAAGAAGAGATTGTGAAATTTGTTCATAAAGAGGGAAGAAATTCGAAGGAAGGATGTTGGATATTACATCCGGAGCTAAGACCAGCATGGTGGAAAGACCACAAGCAAGCTAACACAACCATCTATAACAAAGAAGAAGAAGGGGATGAAGATGAGGTAATCGATCGATCGCCAAATCCCGAAAACAAAGTTGTGATGATGGCAAGAAAAGGGGTTTTAACTGCGACACAAGGAAAAGTCACAAGGTCAAAATCCGCGATCTCAGAATCTACTAAAGAAGAGCTATTTTGGGTGAATGGAGAAGTTAAGAAAACACCTGTTCTCACTCTATTTGATAGTGGAGCGCAACGAAACTTAATATCTGAACAACTAGTGAAGAAGTTGAAGTTGAAGACTACACCACACCCAAAGCCGTACCCGTTGGGATGGTTGAAGAAGGAAACAGAGATGCAAGTGACTGCTCAATGCACCTTCGGGTTCACCATCAACAAGAAATACGTAGATCAGGTAACATGTGATGTTGTCCCATTGGATGTTTGTCATATTGTATTTGGTAGTCCTTACCTATGGGACAGAGATGCAACTTTCTCACGACGAGAAAGAGTTTGGAGGCTGGTAAAAAGTGGAAAAAAGTTTCGCATTCTGGCTTCTAAATAGAAGAAGAAACTACAACATCTGTCTGCAAACACTTGGTAAATGCTAGTCAGAAATTTAGTCTACTCACAGTTCGACAAGTTGTCAAAGAACCTAGTGAATTGGTTTGTGCAAACTCTAGCGAGTACACTAAAACCGAAAACAACGTTCTGCAACAGTTGTTAGAAGGGTTTGAAGACACCCTGCAACAGCCGCATAAGGTACCACCAGAACAACGCGTGGAACCAGAAATCAAGCTACTGGACGAGCAAAACAAGTCGCCATCATTACAAGTTGCGCAAGACTTAGCTCTAAGTGAAGTAACAAAAGATAATCCGACTCTTAGCAAGAAGACACAAATGACTACAGCTAGAGAACAAAATTTGTCTCAAGACTATATTAAGGGGAAAGGTTCAAAGCATGCAAAGTGGTATCAAAAGTACTACAGCTGCGAACTAAACTTCCGCAACTCTTAACTCAATGCTTTTGAGGGACCAAAAGCCTCCTGATGGGGGAGGTCTGACCCGTTTTTAGGTATAGGCCCGTCAAAAGACCCTATACCCAAATCTGCATACAAGAGAATTGCAATCTGTTAGTTCTTTTTATTCTACTTGTGTAGCTATTCTCTATCTATCATATCGGGGTCTAGAAACTGATCAACGAGGTAAACTCACTCTAAGCAATTGAAGTTTATTAACAACACCTAATTAGTAATTGCATACAAAATGAGGCACCTTTCTCACTCATGGAGAGAAAAGGCAAGGTACTTTGTAAGTTGCGTAGAGAAAACTTTCCTTTACCAGCTGACAGAATCAAACACATTCCGTTTATCTGAATTCTAACAATGTGTAGGAGAGATCAAATCCTTCGGGTTTATCAATGTCTAGTCTAACCAATTCAAGCATTTACACTTGAAAAAGACTAAGGAATCATATTTACTCAAATGCCTCTCTAATTCCACAAAGTCAATAGTAATTCAGAATAATTCCATTTATAAAACCTAATAAAACATCTATCTAGCTGGTTGTGAGTAATTTGAAAAATGCAGGACAAATATAATACCAGTTTGAAGCCAAATTAGGAGCTCCCTTGCTTTTGTAGAACCGAGAGAGACGACCAGTTATTGGTTTCTTTGATGGCTTCTTCCGTAAATTCTTGAGTATTTCTTGCACCACTGGGATATGAATTAGAACCAATTTCCAAGCTAAGAACCAACCTAAAAAATTCAAAAACATATAAATTTGAACCAAATTAGCACCAAAACAAGTTATTAACAGAAATTATCAAAAACACACAAAGTTAAAAAAGCTAACATATAAGAAAATTGAATCGAGAAAGGGTTTTATGCAGAGAGATAATGATGAAAGGGCAAAGATAGAGAGGGGGAAAGGCTTACAAATCAGAATCAAAGAAAACACGAAGAAGATTGCGAGTAAGGGACGAAGAAGAATTAGAATCACATAATCCAATGGCGAGAGAGAAGAAGACAGATGAGAAGGATCCATGTTCCTCTTTTGGGAATTCCCCCTGGACTGCAGATTGCTCCGAGACACTTTGGAGCAAGGGCGTGTTTGAGAATCCGATGGTATGCGTCCAGCTTACGTGGCAAGAGATTCTGGATAAGGAATGAACCGTTAAGTTGAGTCACAACTCGGGATGGCATTTTGCTCTTAAATATTCGGACTTTTTGGAGACCATTTCCCCGGAACAGAAGATGGATATTGACTTGGGTTGGTATCGAAGATCATGAGTTGCCTTTTCCTGGAAAGAAAGTCCATGACCTATTAGTTAAAGAAAGAGGCCGGCAACATTAGAGAGATTAATATCCTGGTTTAATTGGGGGTTCCAAAAAACAATTAGGGGCCTCACACTACATGACAAAAAGGGTCATGAAATAGTAATCGGTGGTTATCCCTTATCTCAATTTTTTTTAAATGCCTAAACTACCTCTAAATCATTAGTGTTAATTAGTTTAGTTAGATTAAAATCAGATTTAGGGATAAATTTTTCATAAAAGAAATTTTGTGTTTTTGTGTTGTGGAGAAGGAGAAGTTGAGTTTTTGGGGGGAAAGTTAGGGTTATTTGAAATGCGTGATTCTAGTGGAGAAATGATGTTGGTGAAACTTCAAATAACAAACATGATTGTGTTGATGGTGAGATTATCTTGCATTCCCATTTGGATTGGATGTATGATGAAGACATGTTAGTAGAGGAAGCCATGAATATAGGTGCAAATGAAGATCCCATTGCTCAAAATGTAGGAACCAACCCTCAAAATGAGAAAGCCGAAGCTCAAAACAATCAGGTAAACATCTTATACCCTTCGATTTGTATGTTTGTTGCTCCAAGTGGTCGAATCATCCCCACTATGGAACAACTCAGTGTAAGGGTCGTTATTGTCGGGGTTGTACCCACACGACTCTATAGAGTCGTTATTTTATTAAAACCACCGATGACGACGCAAACCTGCAACTTTTCCAGGTTATGAAAAATCGTCAGGGTGGTGTGATAAACAATGACGACTCCGTATAGCTAGGTCACAAAGAGTCGTTAATTTGGTTTGTTTATACCCGAACGACTCTAAAACCAAAAACTGTCTGTAAATATAACTCTTAGGGTCGTCATTTGTGTAATTATAAACAATGACGACCCTAATCAACCATTTAAAATATACCTTAGAGTCGTCATATATTTAGTCATACTCAATGACGACCCTATCACATTTTTTTAATAATTTTTGATTTCATAGAATCATTTCATTGAATCGTAAAAGGCATACATCTTGCATAACGTTGCATTGAAGGAAATGAAATACAATAGATAATAACGGTGCACTTAAACACTTAACCATAAAGGTTGTGATTATAGGTAGTGCCTTCTAAGATGAGGTAGCAATCGTCGAACTCAAACTTTTTTCCACGAAGCACCTCGTATCGGGCATACGCCTTCCCCAATTGAAAACGCAAAAAAAAAACTTAGTTAGTATTGTTCAAAGCTTTTGATAAGTTTTACCTCTTGTTTAAATACTTACTCTTATAGCACCCAACATATTGGGTAAGGCTTCCCTTGCGGCCTTCATTTCTCTTTTGAAAGCTTCACATTCGAATTTTATCTCCTCGAACCGTTCCTTGACGAGTTTCAAAGACCTTGAGTTATAATTTCCGTCTAACGCCACAAAAACAATGAATACACGGTTCCACCAAGAATTCGATGTTTGACCAATGTCTTTTCCTAGATCTTCAAAGTGATTTGTCACTGTCAACCAAGCTCTCACAATGGCGCAATTCTCTTCGGAAGTGTAGGGAGTAGTCATGGTGTTTCCTCTTCTTTTTGCTTTTGGATGAATAATGGTGAGAATGAATGTGAAGGTTGAGAATTAAGGTTTGGGTGAGGCAGAGGTGAGATATGGGTCTCTATTTATAGAAATTAACGACCTAACAATCATTTTTTTGAATTTTTAACCGTTGCTCGATTCAACCACATTGGTTGAATTCAAAATTTGCAATAACTGCATCTAAAGTCGTCATTTGTTTATTTATACCCTAACGACCCTTTAAGAAAACTGAACAGAATGGTGTGTGTTTGTATGTAAAGAGTCGTTAGTGTTTTGTTAGGGTCGTCATTCTTTACCAAATGAGTCGTTCGGCCGCTATAACAACCATGACGACCCTATCCCTGGTATACAGACCATATTTCCTCATTATTTGGTCGTCAATCTGCTAAAATACTAAGTGACGACTCTAGTAAATGTAAGAATGACCAGAATTTCTAGGCTATTGAGTCGTCAATCTGCAAGTTCCATAGGTGACGACTCTATCGTTGCCAAGGTTAATTAACAGAAAAGTCGTCATTGTTTTATTTTAAATAGTGACGACCCTCTAATTAAGGTTTTGTGTTATGTTGTAGTTGGTGGTACAACCAAGCTCTCAACCAGAACCAGTCTCTACGATGGGTCTGGATACCTCCCAACACTATATGATTGATTTGGTACATTTCCCTTAACTGTTTAGTTATGTTTAATTTTAAATTATTTAATTAGTGATCTCATGGATGTGTAATTTCTTTGGTGAATGTAGACATGGAAAGACAAGGCTGAGGCCAAGGAATGGCTTATCTCAAAGGCAAAAGAGAAGATGTGTGTGGTTGTTCAAAGCAAACACGTCGATTGTAAGAAGATGGAGATGGAATGCGAGAGAGCGGGGAAAAAGGGAGAAAGTCACAAAGGTAGGAATTACAAATATGAGAAGAAGACGACTAGGGTCTACAAAACTACGTCGAAGAAGTGTGGATGCCCTTTCAGGATTTATTTCAAAAGGCATCACGAAACTGATCTATGGATATTGGATAGTATTCCGGACGGTCGTCACAACCATCCTCCACCTAAGAGTTTATATGGACACCCTGCATATGCCCAGTTGAAACCCCATCAGATGGAGAAGGTTCGGCATATGAAGGGATTTAGACCTCTTAAGATCCTAAATGCAATAAGGGCGGAAGATAAGGATAACTTGTCTACCATTTCCATAATCTACGCTGCCAAAGCAACGATCAAGAGAACCGAATGGTATGAAAGATTAATTATGCAACAATCTGAGTGGTTAGCTGAAAAACTTAACTACGTCAAGCAAACAAAAGTTGGTTCGGGCGAGAAAGTGACTCATATTTTTCTTGCGCACCCAAGTATGGTGGATTTGGCTCAGTGTTTTTACCAGGTTTTGTTCATAAATTGCACCTACAAGACAAACAGGTATAACATGCCGATGTTGAACGTGGTCAATCATACTTCGGATAAACAATCATTCACTGTGGCATGGTGCTTTATAGAAAAAGAAGAAATAGAGGATTATGTTTGGGCGTTGGAGCAAGTGAGGTTGATTTACCGTGGCGAAGAGACACCGCAAGTTATATTTACGGGTAGGGATTTTGCAGTTATGAGTGCAGTCCGTCAAGTTTTTCCACTAGCCCAACATTTTCTTCGTACATGGCACATCCAAACCAATCTTTTATCTAATTGCAAGAATCAAATCCAAAAGATCCATACTAAGAAGGGTAATCAACGTTCGAAAGAGGAAGACGAGCGTCTAAATCAACTTTCCAAAAAGGAGCAAGCGGAAGAGAAAAGGAAAGGAAAGGAAAAATACGAAAAAGAGGGGGATCTATGGAAAGATTTTTTGAAAGATTGGAACCATTTGGCTCATTCGAAGACCGAGGTTAAGTATTATGCTAACTTGCTGAAGTTTATTGATGATTGGAGCACAGATCATAAGAAGGTTGTCGAGTATTGCCTGAATACATGGTTGAATCCTTGGAAGGAGAAGTTTGTTTATGCATGGACCAATAGATACAAGCACTTCAAAAATGAATCTACAAGTATTGCAGAGCAGTCTCATGGACGTTTGAAGAAAATTCTGGAAGAGAATAATTGTGGGGTAGTTACGGTACAGGAAGCTTTTCACGAGCACGCAGAGAATGATCTAAGAAAAATAGTGGCCCAGATGGAGATAAGTAAAGACTGTTTTCTGATGCAATACATTGAATACAAAGATTTGTTACGGGGGTAGCACACAAAGTATCATGGTGGGCGATAATCCATATGATGGAAGAACTTATAAAGTTTAGAGCCAATGCGGCCGCTGGAAAAGTGATGAGGTGTAATTGTACAACCTAGACATGGCTCAGCCTCCCGTGTAAACATAAACTTGGTGGGTACAAAGATATCATTCCTCTTGGAGATATCGATCAATTCTGGCAGCAACTTTCATTCACCCCAAATCCCACAGGAGTCGCTGAGCAAGAATTCGGAGACTTGGAGATTGGCAAGTACATCAACGAAAAATACCGAAAAATGAATTGTGCAGGAAGACAAATATTGGTTTCTAACTTGTGTCCGGCGGCCCGTAAGAGCTTGGGGGTAGAAGAAGAGCCAATAAAACAAAAACCTCCAGGGCGTCCGACAACTAAAATGTCATTTAGAAAAACTGTGAATGAAGACAAGAGCTGCACAAGAGACCCATGTCGCCATGAGTATGTCCAGGCGGAATATAATGAGTATGAGAACTCTTTCATTCCCAAGAAAAGGGGTCGGCCAAAAAAGCAAGTAGTCACCCAAAGTCATATACAAGTGAAAGAAAATGAGGATATGGATGTTGTTGAGCATACGGTCGGTACCTAGCAGAGCCAAACTAGCAGAATGGTGACGATAAGAGGAATAAAGGGTAATCCGCGCACCCCTAGAGATTCCCAATGAAGACCACATCGTGTTGCTTACACTTTGTATAAAGAGTATACCGATCAACTTCCTTACGTCATCTTGGATCACCTTATATCCACCGACGACGTTGACGGCGATGGAAATTGTGGTTACCATGTTGCAACGGAACAATTAGGGCATTTCGATGAAGCGGACAAACTACAACTCACCCAGATCGAATATGCAATAAAAAAAATAGCCGTTAAACTCATTGAGGACAAGCAACTCTATCTAACAATGATCATGGAAGGAGATCCAAAAGCTAGAAAAATGAAGTTCAAGGAGTTGGTTTCCAACGTGAAATGACGAAAGGGGTCGAAGACGGCCGGTTATAAGTTTTGGATGCAAATGCCTTTTAGTGTCCAACTTTTAGTGGACACATTCACTTGTGTCTTTCATGTATTTAGCAAAGGGTTCCCCGGAGTCTCTTGTAGTATGTACCCTCAAGAACTAGGTGTGAGCCGGCGCTAAAGAAAAGAAGAATTGTAATGGCATATGTCAACATGAACCATTACATATCCTTGAAGATAACTGATGAATGTCCTTTGCCACGGGTGGGTTATGGTTACTAGGGAGAGTTCACTAAGGAGTAGACAAACCAGTACGAGTACGGCATTAACTTGTGGAATGATTTGGACCCGATGCCGGATTACGTTGACATGGGTGATGAAATGAAAGAATGAAGGAGTGTTTAATGGTTTGAACATGTTTATTTTGAGTGTTTAATATACGAGATCTTGGATTCCTCCATCTTTATCTTCCTTATACGGATCAAAGTTTACCTCTACGGCTGTCATGTTGTCCAATTTATGGCGCATGGCTATCAAGTCTTCCTTTTGCGATTCCTCCTTATACTGAGACCCACTGAACTTGTATCGGGTTCCTCTTGGTTTAGTATTGTCCCATGTTGACTCCAATTCAACATATTCATCGTCTTTGATCAATGAAGGGAAATACTCGTAAATCCACACCTAAAATAACACCAAAATAATTTAAAAATACAATAAATCTTAAAATACGGGAAAAAAAATAATAAACACACTCAACAATTTTAATGACTCCAATTACCTGAAGTAGAGCCAAATTCCCGTTAATTTGAGAAGTTCGTTCCCGGGATGCCTTTGCTAGCTGTGCATTCAAATGGGCCACTATGGCAGTCCCCCACGAGTACCTACTCACCTCGTCCAATGGATCCAAAAGTTGAAGAAGGTTAACTCTGACTCTGTTTCCTTTGCTGTCGGGAAATATAACAGAACTAAGGACGTACAACAAATATGTGGCCTCCGTAGCACGAACTTCCATATCAGAGAGGAGATTATTGTCTCCGTCTTTCTCTAGTGAACCACCATACATCTTTCTAAGGGGCTTAAGCTTGAATTCTTTCTTTGGGTACTTCTTTCCCGGGACGAAATGTCCATTCGTCGTCGCTTCATCCCAACCAAACAACTTCAAGGTGAGTGCATAAATTTCATTCCAAGGTAGGTTTTTCTTGAACTTGTCACCGGTGGATTTTCCTTACACTTGCAACCCTAAAATCTGTTCTGCATCGTCTGGAGTCACTGCCATCTCGCCAAAAGGAAATTGGAATGTATCGGTTTCACCATAAAACCTCTCGGTGAAACATGAGACTGCGACCTTGTCATACGTAATGACGGAGTTCTCAACCGCAGCATACAAACCTGACTTTTCAACAATGTCTCTCACTCTTGCACATTCACCTTCTAGCATCCATTTTGACATTTTTACATATGAAGATTTGCGTCTAAAAAGAAGTGTGGTATTCTTGTGATCCTACAAAAGAGAAACAAATAAAAATCATAAATAAGAAACCTGATATCAACAAATCATATGAAAAGCAAAGTTTTGATTGTTACAATTGTCTCATGGATGGTACGAGCCCAGGTGCTCCTATATCCAAAAAGAACTCCGCAGCCATCTTTAGGCTCTCCTCTAGCTTTCCCACCACGAAGACGTGTCAGCTGCAAATATTGGACGGGAATGTGTCTCGCACTGGGTGCATTTGGACCTGACTTCTTCTTCTTAGCATGTACATCCGGCTGCTGCTGTTGCTGCTCCTCCTCCTCCTCATCATCATCATCATCCTCATCATCCTCATCATCACCACCACCATCACCTTTACCATCATTACCATCATCATCATTCTCATCACCACCACCACCACCACCATTTCCATCCTCCTCCTCCTCCTCCTCCTCATCATCATCATTACCTTCATCCTCCTCCTCCTCAATCTCCAAATCCTCCTTACCATCACCTCGACCATCACCACCGCTACCATCATTACTATCTTCATCATCATCATAAACAACATATTCACCTCCCATAGGGATTTCTTCTTGTTCTTCTTCCTCATCACTTCCAGAAGCAGACACAACAGGAGAGGATGGAGTTGACGAATCCGAAGACTCATTACCTTTATCTCTGGGTTCACGGATATCGAAGGCTACCTCACTCGGCCATTTTCCGCGTAATGTACCGACAACTAAGTATTTTCCGTGGCAGGGAGGTCTGGAAGGAGGAGATACCATGGCATTCTTATCTTTCATCTTGCTACAATAGCCCAAAGACAAAAAAAAAAGATAAACCAATAAGACCTCATTTTCATTGCCTCAGACAAAGGGTCGTCAATAAGAAAATGATAAACATGAACGACTCTTCAACACAAATGACGACTCCAAATTATAACATGGCGATTCTAAAATAAATAATGACGACTCTACAGTTTTTAGATGACGACCCTTCTAATTTTTTGGACAGAATGGTAGTTATTCATCAGCCAGAGTCGTTAGGGTTTATAAAAGGGTCGTCACAGAAGAATCGTCATTAGTTTAAAGGTTGTAATTGACGACTCCGTCATTATTTTGGACAGAGTGGTAGTTTTGCATAGTTCGGAGTCGTTGAGTTATAAAACAAGTCGTCATCAAGAGTCGTCAACAGTGCACTTAAAAAATGGACGACTCGAATCTAGGTAAAAATACTGGAAAACCTAGTTTTAGGGTCGTCATCTCCCTCAGCATAAACGTTAACGATTTTTCATAAAATCAACATGCAGATGAAAAATCGTTAGGGAATAAATACATCGATATTGACGACCCTAGAACTGTAACTGTAATTTTGCGGTTAAAAACCTAATTTTTCAATCAGCATATCAAATTAAACGCAAACCCAAGTTAGATTAGGGGGTTTTACTTCACATACCTTCTGATTGGAGCCATACATTTCTCTGATTCCGCCTTTTTTTATTTCTTCCCGCCTTTTACATAAACCCTAGTGTTTACTGCCTCCACGAGATTAGGGATCTGAATAGCTTCCCTAGCAGTCTGCTTAGTACGTGCCATCTTTGTGGAAGAAGTTAATCGTCGATTAAAGTTTTTACATCGCGATTACTACGATGAATCGGTTGAAAGGAAAAAAAAATCGGGTCGTCAATGAGGAGGAGAGAGCAGAGAGAGTAATAGGGGAGGAAAAGAAGAGTTTTTGGTTTAGATAGGAAATGAAATTGGGGGCCTTGGGTTAAGGGTTAATAGGATTTCTAGTTTACTTATTAGAAAAGGGCATAATAGTATTTTCACCACCTTTTGTATCCCCCTATAATTTTTGGTGTGGGTATAAATTGGTCAGGGGCCCTAATTGTTTTTTGGGGCCCCCAATTAAATGAGGATTATGAAAAGACGAGGGTACCCAAATATACCTAAATCTAAAACTTTTCCACCTATAAGTCCTTTCTCCGAAAGTGATTGTCTATGGACTGAGTCGAGACAATACAACTAATCGGTTCACACTTCGTGTGATCGTCTATGGATACGAGATCGAGACAATACAACAACGAAGTATGTTTATTTGATAAGAGGTTAGGACTTAACCAAACACAATAGGATTACTATCAAGTAAATAGGAATTAACATTTGTGTATTTTACTTCTAATTATAATAAAAACAATTATAATTGCGGAAATAGAAAAGTAAAAGACACAGCAAGATTTTGTTAACGAGGAAACCGTAAATGCATTAAAACCCCTGGACCTTGTCCAGAATTGAATATTTTCAGGATTAAGCCGCTCTACAAAATCAAACCAACTTCGTATAGTTGAGACCAAGCAACTAAACCTATAGTTCACCTAGTTCAATCTATATTCCCACGCCTCCAACTTGTAATAAGTCACGTACTTGGAACAATTCCTTTGGTTCGTAATCCAAATAGTAAAGGAAAAATAAATCTTTTTGGTATCAACTCTTTTCAACCAAGTGATGTGAGTTCGACAAAAGGCTCTTCTGTTAATCTCAAATAAACTCCTTTGTCAGGTTCTTAGATCTATCTTATCAACAACTACCAAAGTAATTGTTAAGATTTTGCAATCAATACTTTTAATCACAAAGAATTGTATTGATGCTGATCTACACAACTAATCAATCCAATCTATCACAAGGATAAACCGATTATAGTTGGATCCTCTTTAACCGAAACAAGTATTGTGCACACCAAAGATTATGAACCCAAATCAGAAATCTTCAAAGTCTTATTTGTCTTCAAATCTTCTTAGATCTTCAATAAACACCTGCACACAATAAACTTGAATCTATTGTGATCAATCACGCACAGAACGGAGTCTGTTAACAATGGATTATCACAAGACATCTTTAGATCTACAAACAGTCTAAAGATCCCCGTCGAAACTTCGATCTAGTTTGAGTGAATCTTATATCAGAAGAGAAGATTCTCAAGCATAAACAAACTAGGTGCAATCAAAGTTCAACCACCGCTAGTCAATCGAAAATAAAAGATAAACCGTAATTATCTAGTTTCCCACCAACGGTACTAATAGAGTTTCTCAATCCCAAAGAAGTCTTTAAACCGAGCGGCCGTAAGAGATTTCGCCTAATTACGTTACTTTCCTCTCCGAATAGGCGGCTCCACCAGTAACAACACAACTGAGGTAGTTTTGCTGGCACTTAGGATTAGTTTGCTCGAAATGCAAACTTTGATATTTATAGACCAAGGAAGTTTGGACACCAAGGAATTTACAAAACCGAAAATATGCAATATATTTCAAATTCGGTTTCCATAATTCCTGGAAATACTTTGTCCAAATAATGACCGAAAATCTCTTAGAAAATCTCCAACTAGTAAATGCACATTACTAATTTTCCAAAAATAAAATTAAAAACTTTAATTAAAAGATTCTCAACTTATTTTTCGATCCGGGATTTTCCTTTAGCTGTTAAGGAATATCTTTGAACAACAAAAGGTAAGGGTTACTGCACGTGTTCAAAGTATATCGATATCTTTACTTTGTAAGTCCTCTTTCATACTTACAATCTTGAAACCGATTTGTCACACTTCCAAACAAGTTTAGAATTGGTTCATCTGACTTTCAAGAACTACGTGATTGATTAAGAACACTCAATCACCAATCATGGGTTTCACGGTTCTACCAAAACAAGTTTCGGTTCTACCTCCATGTGAGTACTTTGCATATTCACGCTAGTTACAAAAATTCGATTGACTAGGTACTAGGATCGGTTCCCCACAACTTATGGTAACTACCTGTAATCGATGCACATGTCCATAGGATCGATTCCCCCAAAACTACAAACTTATTGCACATGTTCATAGGATCGGTTCCCCCATCTACTAAAAATGTGTTGCACCTCTTACAAATATCGATTCCCATTTGTGATCGGTTGCACCTCTTACTAGGATCGGTTCCCCTTTGCCTAGAGTTGGTCATACCAATACCACTAAATCGATCATACCATCTCAAGTGATTAATTAAGATCGGTTTCACTAATAAAAGTCATACCAATACAAAAGTCAGGCCTTTGTGAATAGTTTTACCAAGAACATAAACAAGTCATGAGCGGTTATACTAATCACACATATTGGTAGTTCAAAAGATATGCAATGAATAACAATACCAATAATGCCTAGCGATTTCCCTTTCGATTCAAAAAACAAGTTCATGAATTTACTTCCTTTAAACAAATGTAAAACATTGTTTCCTAGGATTAAATCTTCACCTTATATCCATACATAATCACAATAACATTCAAACGATTATGTCGATGTCTTATATACAAAGTTTAATGGTCAAGCAATAAACCTCGTATCGTATTCCTTAATACTACGTCTAACTAGAGTATAATCATTCATGCTTCGCAGTTATGTTTTCAATATGCACGACTTGAAAGATATGTTAGGGAATGAAACAGTTTAAGTCAAATATCACTAACCTCAAGTGGATGGATGATGTTGTCATTGTAGCTCCTTACTTCTTAACTTCTTCAAGGCTTCGCAATACTTGTAATGTCTCATATCCTAATAATACTTTCAAGCTAACCTATACGAAGTTTACTCTAGTACATAATCAAGCGACTCTTTAAATGAGTTTTGGCTCACTAAAATATGACAACCAAACTTGACAACGCTTGGTGGGTTCAACCGAGCTATGCTCTAACAATCTCCCCCTTTGTCAATTTTAGTGACAAAACTCTTACATCATATGGATAAACAAATTACAAGAAATCATCACACATACGCTTGATTCAATCCATAAATGTTGTTGTTGACATTATAATAACAAAGCTAATACTCCCCCTAAAGGTAAGATAGGTAGATTTTATCAATCCGCACGTCTTTGTTATTCCCTTTGTAGTCCATATAACTACAAGTATCATATGATATGCTACTCCCCCTTAGTCTATAACGTTTAAGCACCAATTTCCTTTCCCTTAGTGATGCCAATCAATATAAATCAATACCAGTATCACTTGTTTACTCCATATATTTCTCCCCCTTTTTGTCACAAAATGACAAAGAAACGAAAAAATAAAGGACAAACCGAAAGGATCTTACAAATCTCACAAGACTTGCAACCTATAGAGTTAAGCACGAGGGTTCCATACACCATTTTTGATAACCAATATCAAAACCGAAACGACAAGTAATTTTTTTTTATATGTTACCAAGGAAACAATTGCCCGAAGCAATTTTCCCTAATAGTTTAGCAAACCAAAAATTGACTAAGCACCTTAGTTCCTTTTCTAAACCGATTGTACAAATACAATCGCTTGTTCGATAAGACCAAAGTAAAGATAACTCTATTTTTCTCATCAGGTTCTAATTATCCATATAACTTAGACCTTTTACTTTTAAACAAGACAAGTACTAGGTTAGTTAATGATGTGATTTCAACTTTGTTGTAATAAAAGGTTCGTTGAGACTTGTGAAAGCAATTGATTTTAGACTTATTTAAACTAAAAATAGAGAAAATTTAAATCCAAATTTGTTTTTAAGATTTAAAATAACCAAGACACTAGATTCCACTATCACACATGAATGAATGATGGTAAAAATTCCAAAACTCTAATTATCTTTAAAATCTCTTTTTCTTAATTCACAAATAATCAAGCATATTCTCAAACATTAATTGTATCCCTTAAGCATAGATTATCTAAACAAAGTATAACCTATCTAATTGAATCACAACTAATTAAGAAAATTATGCAAACAATTAAAATTCTGCAAAGCAGTGATTTGAGTGAATTATAAAATGCAAATTAGAGAAAAGTAAAATAATTACCAATTATTCATGCATCAATAGCTTCCTCCGTGCCTTGATTACGTGAGAATTAGCTCATCATCATCATGGAAACATGCTCAAAATTCATCTTTATTAATGCTCAAAAATGGTTCACAAATGATGAAATGGGAGAAAAAATGATAAAAACCGGGTTTGTAACACTTATATTTGTTAAAAACTCAACTGTTACAGGAAACGATAACAGATAACCGTCACAAGCACTGTTGAGGAACGACTGTCTTTGAGCGTCTTATGTTCTTCGTAAGTTCTTCACCAGCAGAAAAATTGTTCTTCCTGCAACTTTGATTTTCCGATTCTGTGATGCTCCAAACTGCTCCCAATTCTCCCTTCCCCCTTCTGTGACCCCGATATACCTATTTATATCGCAACAGTACCCAAATCTCTTGAGTTTAATGCGAAATAATCCTCTCTTCACTCCGTTCCAACACCCCAAGATATTATTTCCCTGTTTAACTCTTGGTTTGATTTTCACGCATCTGTCAGTGATCAACACGCTCCAATCTTGCCACAAAATGATTCGTACATACTCCAGCCTTGTGCCATCTATAGATAAACTCGAGAAAGATTAAAACATCCCGTGAAAAACACGCTCCACTCTTCGCAGGTGTAGGTTAAGGTTAACTTCCCTGTTTCACTTCTAACTGACTCTCTAGCCAAATCTAGCTGAAACGAACGACTATACCACGCCTGTTACACTCAGAGGAACAAACCCAATCAAATTCAGCCATTGAATCTCCTTAAAACTCCTTCAAATTCTTAACCCTAATTCTGGCAGTTCAAAACCAATTTTTCCCGCCACTTTTCTGAATTCAAACAAGAGGATGATGGTTTCCCCTTAACCAGTGATGGGGTGCGGTTAGCAATTTGGGTGCCCGTTAGTAATTTGGGTACCCCTTATCCAATAGTGAGAGTCCGAATAACAAATGTCCCTTAGGTGCCTTTAGACAACTTTTCGAGCCGGTTTTTTCCAAAAATGTTTATTGCCCAAAAATACCTACAAACACATAAAACACCATAATAAGTACAAAAAATGGGTACTAACAATATATACAATAGAGATGAAAATAGACACATAAATGCGTCTATCAGTTAACTAGTATTTCTTGTTAAGGCATTCGATTAGACTTGAATAACCAAAATCTCCACTTTGATAAGTCTAACTAAGATCAGAATTAACTTAGTTTCTCTTATCCAGAATCGAATTGGACTAAAAAATTCATCCCAAAAACCTTTTCTTTCGTTAAGCCATAAACAATTCATACAAACCAAATAAATCAACTTGCATAATTATTCACCTCAACCGGAAGCAATTGAAACAACATAGACATTAAAGCACCGCAATTGCACCGAAATTTTGTAAGCTTAAACGATTGATACCAAACAATAAAGCAACATAACAATAGTTTTTATTAACCGATGGAATCACACACACATCCATACACAAATAATGGAATAAAACATCAATTGTACCGAAATTTTGTTAAGAAAAATCAATAAATATATGCAATAAAATCAGGATTTTCTTAAACAGGAAACGACTAACTAACAAACTCCTTACCTCAGATTTCGCATCCTCTTCTCCAATATGTTTGCATCTTTTTCCAGGAAGAATTGATATCGAAATATCATTATGTTGTCATCCTTATGCAAAACAAAAGAATAACAACAACCAACCTTTACCAGAGAAAGGTTGAAAACCGGTTTTTAACTATTGCAAGCAAAAGTTGAAACCCCCGAAACACATATGCTTTTATGCTAAACCAAACGATTCAACATATTGTGACTTTTTCACATATTGTTTCAATCAGAACCCCTCATGATCCTTTGATAAAGCCTACCAACATGGGCTAGAACTTAATCCTGCTAAACCAAAAAGTCACCCAAGCCATAAGGGTTCACAACATTATGAAATCGAATATCAAGGTAGTAAAACCGAAATCAAACATACCATACATAGAAATAAGATAAAGCATTCAAGCACAGGCTATGTAAATCAAAAACTATCACAAGAAAAATTATAAATCAAATAATTTTATTCATAATAAGATAGTTTTATTCATAATAGACCTAATACAATCATTGAAAGAAATCAAAAATTGATGTCTATTATCCAATAGATTTTTCAAAGATCATCTTCAATTTCCTCAAATTTTTCAAGATCTTCATCAACAGCATCTCGACTGATATCTCGGATTCTGCACACAGTACCTTGATTATGTTCACAGGCTAAGGCATTGACCTTTCGATTAATGTTTCGAGCATACTCCCTATTACAGATTCCAAGTTTAATCAGCTTTCTTTGGTTACGGATAACAGTTCTTAGTAGCGCTGCCTGCTTATGATGAGTTTCAATAGTACTGGGGAGGACTTGACGTAGATTGATGATATCAATCTTAGCATCCAAACTGTTTTGGACAAGGAGATGAGTCACATCTTCTTTTTCATTTTTGGTATCTTCACAACCAGATTTATTGAAGGTATCATCAAGATGAACAGTTTCCTTAGAAGTCATTTCACTCAAGCTTTCAGAAGTTTTGCTTGAGATCTGGTTTGAGAATACATTCTTTAGTATAAGTTCCCAGACACGTTGAGTACATATACTTAAAATACCTTTAACACATACCAAACATAGATATCATCCTTAAATAAATAATTCTGACAAGATTTGAACAGATTTTCGCATCTTATGTGTTACTGAAACACAACTTTCTACAAAAATATTATCTTCAAGATCGGTATCAAGAGATACTTCAAACAACTACACTTATCCTTTTTACACAAGTTGTGTAAGACAACCTTTCTACACATAAAGTATCCTTAAGGTAGATCGTGTATTCTCTCTATGTTGAATAAGAGATATTAGTAGGATTCCGATAGCCCAGGTATATGTGCTTCCTTATATCCGAAGATTGGGCATTGTAAGGATGCACATTCTAATGCGATTAAGCATTAGGATGAGGATCTTCCTCATCAAATACCTTTTGAGGAATTTCTTCCTTCTTACTTTTAGGGACATTATCATGATCCCTTGTGTGGGTTTCGAACCCATCCTCTTCATCAGGAATATTGCTAGATGTTATATCCTTGATTACATCTTGTGCCCAGGATGGTACGTTCCTTGAACTTGACCCCGTGTGGTCTAGATCTGCCATCCGACAGAGTGTTGATGTCTTTAGTTCAAGACATTCTATATGTCCTCTTAAGGTATCCATTCCTTGTTTGAAATGTTTTTCTAAACACTTGTCTAGATATACTTTTCGACATGTCTCTGTAAGAAGATCTTCAATAAGGATCTTATTCCTTATTTGTGAATGCTCCAGCAATTGTGTAAGAATTTCACACTCTGTAGTCTGTTGATGAACTTCATTGAATAAAGCTAATTTTTGTTCTAGATCTGCTAGATTATTTTGAAGACTGAGTGATTCTCGCTTTCCTTCACAAATTCTTACATTCAATTGAACAATAAGTTCTAGGATATCGTCTAGACTGTCAATGGTTTTTCCCTTTTCTGCATAGCTTTCAGCATGTTTGAAGAATCTTTCTAACATTTTATGAAAACCAGAACTTGGGTAGTCTAGTGAATCTAATCTCTTTTCAGACGATTTTTAACTAGATATTGGAGTCGGATCCAAAACATGTTTAAGTTTCGGATTCATTCTTTTCTGATCAGGAACCTGATTCGCAATCAAGTTATTAGTCATAAACTTTTTCTTTGATTTTGAAAAAGACATACGAGACCTATTTCCATTGACCTTCTCTGAGATATTATTCTCATTATCTTGACATACGTTAACTGAGTTCTTCATAAGTTTAGCTTTGCTTTTCTTATTTTGACTCATATCTTATAGGTTGGATAGCACCAAACACAAATTGTTAGATCTTTTCGTGTTTGCCTGCTCTGATACCAATTGAAAATATAAGGGTACCCAAATATACCTCAATCTATAACTTTTCCACCTATAAGTCCTTTCTCCAAAAATGATTGTCTATGGACTGAGTCGAGACAATACAACTAATCGGTTCACACTTCGTGTGATCGTCTATGGATACGAGATCGAGACAATACAACAACGAAGTGTGTTTACTTGATAAGAGGTTCGGACTTAACCAAACACAATAGGATTACTATTAAGTAAATAGGAATTAACGTTTGTGTATTTTACTTCTAATTATAATAAAAACAATTATAATTGCGGAAATAGAAAAGTAAAAGACACAGCAAGATTTTGTTAATGAGGAAACCGCAAATGCAGAAAACCCCCGGGACCTTGTCCAGAATTGAATACTCTCAGGATTAATCCGCTATACAAAATCAAACCAACTTCGTATAGTTGAGACCAAGCAACTAAACCTATAGTTCGCCTAGTTCCGTCTGTATTCCCACGCCTCCAACTTGTAATAAGTCACATACTTGGAACAATTCCTTTGGTTCGTATTCCAAACAGTAAAGGAACAACAAATCTGTTTGGTATCAACTCTTTTCAACCAAGTGATGTGAGTTCGACAAAAGGCTCTTTTGTTTATCTCAATAAACTCCTTTGCCAGGTTCTTAGATCTATCTTATAAATAACTACCAAAGTAATTATTAAGATTTTGCAATCAATACTTTTAATCACAAAGAATTGTATTGATGCCGATCTACACAACTAATCAATCCAATCTATCACAAGGATAAACGGATTATAGTTGGATCCTCTTTAACCGAAACAAGTATTGTGCACACCAAAGATTATGAACCCAAATCAGAAATCTTCAAAGTCTTATTTGTCTTCAAATCTTCTTAGATCTTCAATAAACACCTGCACACAATCAACTTGAATCTCTTGTGATCAATCACGCATAGAACTGAGTCTGTTAACAATGGATTATCACAAGACATCTTTAGATCAACAAACAGTCTAAAGATCCCCGTCGAAACTTTGATCTAGTTTGAGTGAATCTTATATCAGAAGAGAAGATTCTCAAGCATAAACAAACTAGGTGCAATCAAAGTTCAACCACCGCTAGTCAATCAAATCAATCGAAAACAAAAGATAAACCGCAATTATCTAGTATCCCACAAACAGTACTAATAGAGCTTCTCAATCCCAAAGAAGTCTTTAAACCGAGCGGCCATAAAACATTTCGCCTAATTAGGTTACTTTCCTCTCCGAATAGGCGGCTCCACTAATAACAACACAACTGAGGTAGTTTTGCTGGATATGAGGATTAGTTTGCTCGAAATGCAAACTTTGATATTGATAGACCAAGGAAGTTTGGACACCAAGGAATTTCCAAAACCGAAAATATTCTCAAGATATGCAATATGTTCCAAATCCGGTTTCCATAATTCCTGGAAATGCTTTGTCCAAATAATGACCAAAAATCTCTTAGAAAATCTCCAACTAGTAAATGCACATTACTAATTTTCATTTTCCAAAAATAAAATTAAAACCTTAATTAAAAGATTCTCAACTTATTTTTTTATCCGGGATTTTCCTTTAGCTATTAAGGAATATCTTTTAACAATAAAAGGTAAGCGTTACTACACGTGTTCAAAGTATCTTGACATCTTTACTTTGTAAGTCCTCTTTCATACTTACAATCTTGAAACCGATCTGCCACACTTCCAAACAAGTTTAGAATTGGTTCATCTGACTTTCAAGAACTACGTGATTGATTAAGAACACTCAATCACCAATCATGGGTTTCACGGTTCTACCAAAACAAGTTTCGGTTCTACCTCCATGTGAGTACTTTGCATAGCCACGTTAGTTACCAAAATTCGGTTGACTAGGTACTTGGATCGGTTCCCCACAACTTATGGTAACTACCTATAATCGCTGCACATGTCCATAGGATCGGTTCCCCCAAAACTACAAACTTATTGCACATGTTCATAGGATCGGTTCCCCCATCTACTAAAAATGTGTTGCACCTCTTACAAATATCGATTCCCATTTGTGATCGGTTGCACCTCTTACTAGGATCGGTTCCCCTTTGCCTAGAGTTTGTCATACCAATACCACTAAATCGATCATACCATCTCAGGTGATTAATTAAGATCGGTTTCACTAATAAAAGTCATACCAATACAAAAGTCAGGCCTTTGTGAATAGTTTTACCAAGAACATAAACAAGTCATGAGCGGTTATACTAATCACACATATTGGTAGTTCAAAAGATATGCAATGAATAACAATACCAATAATGCCTAGCGATTTCCCTTTCGATTCACAAAACAAGTTCATGAATTTACTTCCTTTAAACAAATGTAAAACATTGTTTCCCGGGATTAAATCTTCACCTTATACCTATACATAATCACAATAGCATTCAAACGATTATGTCGATGTCTTATATACAAAGTTTAATGGTTAAGCAATAAACCTCGTATCGTATTCCTTAATACTACGTATAACTAGAGTATAATCATTCATGCTTCGCATTTATGTTTTCAATATGCACGACTTGAAAGATACGTTAGGGAATGAAACAGTTCAAGTCAAATATCATTAACCTCAAGTGGAAGGATGATGTTGTCGTTGTAGCTCTTTACTTCTTCACTTCTTCAAGTCTTCGCAATACTTGTAATGTCTCATATCCTAATAATACTTTCAAGATAACCTATACGAAGTTTACTCTAGTACATAATCAAAAGACTCTTTAAATGAGTTTTGGCTCACTAAAATATGACAATCAAACTTGACATACCAACGCTTGGTGGGTTTAACCGATCTATGCTCTAACAGATTAATATCCAGGCGTAATGTTGCATACGTAACAAATCCTTAATCTTATCTGTTTACTATATACAAGATCGTCGAACTGAACCATTTATGTGCTAGAGAATTAATCAAACACATATGACGCTTTTATCATCACATTAAATATGAGACAATGAATTGTTCAAGTATTAGCCATAGGTTAGGTGCCTTCTTCATGAAATGGTCAGTTTCATAGGCAATTGCTACTTTTAGTGGGGTAAATTTAAAAAAAAAAATCGCGACGAAAAGTTCAAAACATCATTTCAGATACTTTTCCTACTAAAAATAAAAATAAAAGATTTTAACAATTAGATTAAATGTTCGTGGATTATGATGGGTGATTTGTGTATATATGCAAATGTCAATGGAGTATATATCATAGCAAATTCAACTTTGCCCTCAAACGCGTAACTCCTTAGTCGTATCTAACTTGTTGTGTTTACTTGTCCCCTTCGGAAGAATTCTTTTACCCCACTTGTGCTATATTACTAATATCCACATCACTACACTAGAATTTAAACTAGAAAAAAGAAGGGAGGGGATCCCTTAACTTAAGTTTTTGACTTAAGTTTTAACTTAATTTTGTGGCCATTGATTTGATTGCATCCAATGGTTCAATATTTAGCCCTAATATGTTAAATTTCTAGACATTGAGCCGAGTCGATACTTGATTGATTACCACAATATCTTTCAAAAGCAGAAGGCAAAGAAGAGCTCCAGTTTTGAAAGTTAACAACAAAAAATTCAAAAGCAAAGGCGAAACTATCAAAGAGCGCGTTGAATGGAAGATACGTCAAATGAAGCCAAACAGGAAGCCAAAACTTATAATCGATTATTATTGAAGTTGTTTAGTACGTTTTATTATTCCGCTTTCTTCAGTATACTTGGTCTGAGCGATGGTTTTCTGTAAAACAGATAAACAACAAGTTCGGATATTTATGATGCAGTTGATCAGTGAGGACAAAGGTAAGATACTCACCAGTTCTTCGTTGGATAATCCAGGATAGCTACAGTGAACCATCCACAAAACTTTCGTATAATGTTTGACTTCCTTAGTGATGAATGCAATTATTAGTTCTAGGCTCTTACTGTTTCTTATGGTTTTATTCCGCGATGCTTCAAAATTTCCCAATACTCTTTCCCAGAAATAGTCATTGTTCATTGGTCTCATCATACGATGTAACCAAGATCGAACAAGAGTAACATCTTCTTCCATTGTAAAGACCGGGAGCGTCATTCGAGTGCAGTACAGATGTGACCGAGATGGACCATCTTTTAGAATTCTAAAACACGCTTCGTAACGAAAAGGTTTACCGTGAGCTTCCTCTCAATTATCAAGAGCTGTTTGGATCACTTCATCTTCAGTTACACCGCTGAACTTTTCTCGATCAATTTCCATTACCAGAGCAAGAAATGGCTGGACTGCAAGCATAATAGATTGAAAACGAGCACGCAATCGACGAGCATCTCGGTTTCCTGGGTTTCCCGTCAGTGAGACGAACATTGAAAAAACGTTCTCCCAAAAAGAACCGTCTTGAAAGCCCACACCAGTGATTACCCTATGAAAAAAATATGCTTTGCATATAGTTATATCTGTTATAGAACTGCTCGGTCGAACTCGCATGTGTTGGTATCTCAAGCATGTTTGTAAATGTTAGTGATCAAAACTATAAGTCTTGATTTCTAGCCTATTTATAGATGTCTCGGACTAGGACATAGATTGTGTAGTTGAGCTTAGTTTTCACGGCGTTCATCATTTGAAGACGAAGAACTACTAAGTGGAGCTTGTGGAACTTCATCGACAAAAGGTATGTGGATCATTATCGGCCATATTCTCATCTTCAGTGCAGATGATTCCGGTATTCTGGGCAGATTTGAGTTGGTGCTGCAGGGAGCGAAGGAAGCTTTGCTACAGTGAAGCTTGGGGCATTAAGATTTCTAGGATAGAGGATTTTGGGTACCTGTACAAAACGATTGAGCACCCACGGTGACTCATCCATCTCCCTAAAACCTAACGCACACGTGCAGAAAATGGGTATGGTCTGGATAACCATGGCCATTGATTTATCTTTCCCCAGGATAAATCTGGACCACCACTAACACAGTCAAAGTTATCCAAATTATGGTTTTTGTATTAAAATAAAATAGATTAGATTAGATTTCAATATAAAAGAGAATATAACAACAACAAAAAATAGAAAAAAATTAATTGAAGACTTAAGTTTGTTCAATCTAAGCTTTATACATGACGTTTGTGATTAAAAATTAAAAGCATGCCCAGCAGCGGGGGTGGCGACATTGGTATCAGGTGATTTTGTTGTGGTGGCATGTGACAACCAGGATTTTCGGACTTCTAGCGGACACAGGTTCGACCTTGTGGGTCGGGTCCGATCCAGCTAACAAGTCCAAATTTCCTGACCGCTACTCATGTGGGACCAGGCTTTTCGTTTTAAAAGATATCAATAAATAAAATCAATAATTCAAGCTCAATTAAATTTACTAAATGAAATGTAATCTTAGTTTTAAAATTACAAAAATTACAAAATCAAAAGTATCAAATTAAAACAAAATAACGCTTCGATTAAATTTAAAACGCGATACCCAAATCTCCGTGATATATAATAATTTTTTGTCAGAGTCTTTCTTTGTTCTCTGTGGAAAGAGGGGAAAAGGGGTGAGCAACCACAGCCCAGTAGGAAGTTTCCAAAAATAATAGAGTGCATCGAAAAACAAACAAATACAACAGATACAATAAATAAAACCATGCACGAAAGTTCACAACACTACTTACACCAAATACTTAACATTTTCTTACTCAAATCTTCAATCTTAAATTTTAGATCCTTAATCTAAAATTATTTATTAGTAGAAATACAAATTTATTAATTTAATTAATGGAAAATTTATAATGAAAAAAAATAATAAATTATTTATTATGAGCAATTATTGAAAAAACATTATTATGAGGAATTAATAAATTATTTATTATCATCAATTAGTATGAAACATTAATTAGTTAGCCATTTATTATATTAATCATTTATTATCTTAGATTTTCCTTAATGGGTCATTAAATGGTAGTTTAAGAGGAGAAATTACAACCATAATTTATGTATTGGGAGAGTAAATCTAAACCACCACTTACATAGGCTAACTTAGCCAAACTGTGCTTTGTATTCTTGACTAGGCCTTGACCCGTGCTGTTATGTTGGTTAATTTTTACGTACTAATTGTGTCCCGAAAACTTATCAACTCCTGTTGTAGCGGTTTTTGTCTTTTAAATATGATATATCGCTTAACCTATGTCGAAACGGCATGGGGATAATTTTTATCTGGATATTAAATGAGGGGGGATCCCTTCACACTCTTAGATTCATATTATCTCACACTTAGGAAGATATTTTTCTTAATAAAACTTAAATGGGAGAGTATTTGAAGTTAATATTCCGGGAATATGCCGTCTCGCAAAGCTCTACATATCCACAAAAAATGAGCATATTCCGAAATACTAAACCCCACCATCTACCGATCTTAATTTTAACCGTTGAAAATTCGTTGATTTTTGTCGGTTGATTTTCAAAGTAGTAAATTACGGAGTTATACATTTTAGAATTTGCTCATTTTTCCGAGGCTATGTATAGCTTGGTAAGACGAACATATCCCCAAATATTAGCTTCAAATACGCTACCGTTTGGTTTTTATAGAAAAGATAATCTCCAAAGTGTGAGATACTGTTAAAATAAAAGTGTGAGGGGATCCCCCCTCATATTAAATTTAATATTTATTAATTATCGACTTTACCCTCCTTATCATTACAAAAGTAAAGGAAAAACAATAGATATTTCTACTCTGCAGTCCACGACTCGATAATTAGTAATTTCATATGTTCTGATTTTGATTCATGTCGTTTGTCTGTAGTTATTAAATAACGTGACAATTGATTCAAGTTTTTTTTCTTCCAACTGTTATGTGTTTTATCCGAGTTTACGTTAACATTAAAACGGTCAACCACGTTTTACACAATCGCCTTAACCCGTGCCGTAACGTGATAAGAGTATAAACACATAAGTAGAAAACCAACTTATGTAGAAAGTTCATGTACAACCGATTTTAGAAAGTAACCAACTCAAGTATGCAAACGGGTATGCATACTTAAGTAGACGGACCGAATTTGGTTACGCCAGTACGCGGACGGGTGCGCATACCAATTCACACTTCCAAACTCCATCAGAAATTCACGGACGTGAGACTTCCGCCAGTATGCGTACGGGTACGCATACTTGCCCAAACATCCAACAACCGCCAGTACGCGTCACGGAATTAACATAGTCTATTATTACTCACCAATACGCGACACCACCACAAAACCACATGATACCATTTCTTTCACCACAAAACTACCCAGTAGATCTTAATTTCATTTTATAAATAGTACTTATCACATCTATATTTAAGGTTTAGTCCACCAAAGTTTACATGTTGTTGTTTTTTAAAAAATAAATAGCCCTCTCAGTGTCAATTCTGACTCTGTCGCTGCTACCACCACTGCCGCCTACCCCCTGTAGGTTGTTGGGAGTAATTCTAATTTTCAATCACAAACACCATATATGAAGTTTAGATAGAACAAAATAAAGTCGTTAATTAATTTGTCCCATTTTTTTTTCCGTCCTCTTTTGTATTGCAATCAATTTTATTTTAACATTAAAAACCATGATTTATATCATATGGTACCAAAGATAGCATGGGTGCCATTTGGTTGATCCAGCTGTCATGAACAATTTGTCATATATGATTTGATATCATCCCTCAAATATATGGTACATACCTTTTTTAATCTTCCTAAAACAACCAACCGCGTATTTCACAATACAATGTTATCCGACTATCCATGTTGTAATGACACAGTACTAATATTGTCCACCACCACTCACCAGCACCCACCGCCAATACTTCTTCCAACAGCACCACCAGGGGCAGAGCCAGGATTTTGAGGAAGAGGGACAAAAAAATCTTGAAAGTGGATACGGGTACAAAATACACTTAATAGCCCATTTTATGATAAAAAAAGATCAAAAACAATTAAAATTGGGATTGGCTACGCCTCTGACCACCACTAATGTTTCCGCTTTCAGCACTTTTTAAGAACACCACTGATTCCACCACCTATTACCGCCACCAGTGTCTATTGATATCATTTTTATTTTTACCAAAATTATTTATTAATGGAAATACATATTTATTTAATTAATTAAGGGAACATTTATAGTGAAAAAAACTTAATAGATCATTTATTATGAGCAATTAGTGAAAATCTAATTAATATAACACTTTAAAATGAAAAAAAAAATCATTTATTATAAGATATTAGTGAAACAATAATTAATGGATCATTTATTAACTCGTGCCATAATATAAATTACGTATAATTATATTAGATTATTTAGTGAAAATTGGATCTAATAACAAAATACAGACACCCAAATACAACCTTGACATTATTGTAATTAAGTAGGATATCGTTGAAAATGTATACTTCAGTTAAATATACAATAAATGAAATTCAAGAAAATGATAGAAACCCCAAAAATTCATACATGAAGCGCTGTCAAAAGAAATGGTTTTCTCAAATATTATTACCTCGGAGTAATTTGATTGGTCAAAGATGTACGTTTTGGTGGAAGAAGATTGAGAAAACATGGAAAGAAGATTGACCAGAAGTATATTTTTGGATTTAAGTCTTTTTTTTCTTTTTCTTTCTGCAATCTATCTTCCCTTCCTAATTTTATTTCTGATGTTTGCTCTAAAGTGAGGAATTAAATTTTTCAAAATCCTCTCATCCTAACGGATGTGAGTGAGAGAATGAATTGTTCTTTTTATGGGAAGATACGTATGAGTTGATCAAATTTCTCTGTTTTGATTTTGACTTTTGAGATGGGATGAAGAGAATATGTAATGAATTTCTCTCAATTGAAGTGTGTATTCGTAGGATCAACCGCAGTCATGAATTTATCAATTGGGAAGAAAAACCAGGACTGGTCTTTATCTTTCCTAACTTAGCAAAGCTTCGTTTTATAATACGATACAAACAAATAGGCAGAAAAGTATACCTAGCTAGGGTACAACCCTTACCGTAACGACAAATCTCGACAATAAGTAATTTTTTGTGTATGGATTTTGACTTGTGCCATCTACCTCTAGTAATTATATGACGTGACAGTCTGTTTGTTTTTTTTAATCTTTCATGTACTTTAACCGAGACTATTTTATCATTAAGGACGATTAACACATCTTTTAGTTTATAATGTTATCCATTTTGTGGCGACACAAAATTAATATAGTCTATTACTACTCATCAACCGCTGCCGCCGCCACCACAAAACCATATGATACTATTTCTTTCTCCACCATAACCGCCGTCCACCTCCCGTTTACCGTTGTTCGTACTTCTAATTTTGAATTACAAACACCATGTATAAAGTTTTAATTGAACAAACCTAGGCCTTTAATTAATTTATTTCATTATATCTTTTTATTGTTATATTCTTTTTTGTATTGCTATCAATTTTCTTTTAACATTTAGAACCATGATTTATACAATTGGGTACTAAAGGTAGCAGGGGTACCGTTTAGGTAATCTGGCAGTTATCATTATTTTTTCCTAAATAGCATGGTATCATCTTGAAAATATGGTATTTGTTTATATAAATCTTGTTAACAATAATCAACTACATCTTTTACAATACAATGCTACCCACGTTTTAAATATACATAACTAATATTATCCACGACTATTCACCAACACACACCACCATAAACCACCCATCGCCACTATTTCTTCCACCACCACCACTCATTAACACCCGCCACCGTTTCTACCAGCCATTATTTCTTACACTACCTCCACTAATTTCTATTAATATAATTTTTTTATTAAAATTATTTATTAATTGAATACATATTTATTAGATTAATTAAGAGGATATTTATAATGACAATTTAATGAATTATTTATTATGATCAATTAATGACACACTAATTAATAAAACCTTCATAATGTTTTTAAGTTGAGCAAACTACTGCCATTGATTTATCTCCTCCTTAGATAAATCTGGACCTCTCTTTATCTTGCCTAACTTGTCCAAACTGTGTTTATATTCTTGATGCATGCTTGTTTGGTTTGATTGGTCTATTACTCGTTCCATGTTTAAGTTGTATACTTGGTTTTGTGGAATTCATGTGAATAGCTAGTTGTGTGCTGGATTGTTTTGTTATTTATTATTTCATTTATTTTTTGTGGAATTTTGAGATGATAAGTATATCGTAAATTTCGGGACGAAATTTCTTTTAAGGGTGGTAGAATGTAATACCCTATATTTTTAGATATTGTTTCAGGTCGGGTTATACCCGGATTAGTTAACCTTGTGGCTTAGGTTGTTGTTCATTAGCCTTAGCCTAGGTGGGTGGATTGAACTAAAAAGGCTACAAGTTAGGGTGGAAATATACTAATCAATAATAAATAAAAATAAGGGAAAATGAAAAGATAATTAATTAAAATAGTTAAGAAAAATAATAGTTAATATATAGGTTTTTCTATTAATGTAAATGGAAATAATTTTGGAAGTTGGAAAAGAAAGGCTAGGAGAAAAAGAAGGAGATGGAGATAGGTTTCTTTTAGATAAGAATAGTATGGAGAATCAAGAGTATCAAAGGATTTGAGATAGAATGCGAAACCCTTTCTCTTTAGGTGTTCTTCTTTGGTGTTTATTTTATATGATTTTGTATGGTTATGATTCAGTAATTTATTTGAATAAATATGTACCTCTTGTTGATGATCAGGCTTTTCTTATGATATAAAACATGATTAAGTATCTCTTGTTAAAATTTGTGAATTTTCAATTGTAAATTCACCGTTGAATGTTTGTTTGAATTTGAGTAATATTTGCAGAAATTCTGGACAATTTCGTTTTTCTGTGGTTTTGATGTTCTTAGGAAGTCTTAATGATGTTAATACGATTTTAGGTCTTAACAAAAGTTGTAGATAAATGTCTTATGTTTCATTCTGCTTTGGATTTGATTAATTTCAGGTTGTTATGAATTTATCATGAATTCTTTGGTAAAGACATGTAATCTGTCCAGTTTTTAAGATGTCATTGTAAATTCATTATCTTTTGATTGAGCCATTAGTTTAATGTGAAATTTGGATATGTTATACATGATGGTGTCAGGAATGTTCAATAAAAATTTGAGGTAGATCGGATAAAGTTATCATCTGAGATGCATAATGTAATATGGCTGCAGTTAACTTGTTTAAATAAATGCTTGAAAGAAATTTATGTTGTTAAGCCATGGTTGCTTGTGTTGTTTGTGAAAATGATTTATAAAAGGAAATGAGTTCATGTTTTACCGTTATATGGAACATGTTTCATGTTAACAGCGGGTAATGATCCCAGAGAGTTAAATGGGTAATGATCCACATGGGAACTTGTGTTTCCCGACCATCGATGGGCTGTCCGTGCCGGTAAACGATAGGTGGATGTCCGTAACATCCCCTGCCCAATCCGAATCAGAGTATGCACGAAGAGTTAGATCAGACTTGGAAGAGAAACACAGGCCTTAATACAGAGAACCCTTGATGTATCTTAGAATTCTTAGAACAGCTGCATAACGAGTAGACCTTGGAGCAGACATAAACTGACTGACAATGTGAACATCATGACTTATGTCTGGTCTTGTAATGGTCAGATAATTAAGACTCCCTACTAACTGACGATACAATGTTGGATTGCACAATAGAGTCACATCGTAGGACTGTATTTAGTATTCAATTCAAGAGGTGTGTCAGTTACCTTATTGTCAGATAACCCTGCTCGTTGTATAATCTCAGATGCGTATTTCACTTGTGATATGAAGTATCCAGTGGAAGACGTGCCAACTTCAATGCCAAGAAAATAACTCAAGGATCCAAGATCTTTCGTCTTAAAATATTCACTGAGATATGACTTGAGATCATCAATACCTTGTGTGTCACTTCCAGTAATAACCATATCGTCAACATACACGAGAAGAAGAACAATACCTTTGTCTGATGATCTGATGAACATAGCTGAATCATAGAAGCTTTGTCTAAAACCATAATGAAGAATTGCATTGCTAAACTTCTCAAACCAAGCACGAGGTGCTTGTTTGAATCCATACAACGCCCGTTGGATTTTACATACTTGATTTGGTCCATGAGGCAAACCAGGGGGAAGTTGCATGTACACCTCCTCTTGTAACTCACCATGAAGAAAGGCGTTTTTCATGTCCATTTGATGAAGCTTCCATTGTCGTGCTGCATCAACAGCAAGTAATTTACGAACTGTAACCATTCTAGCCACTGGTGAAAATGTTTCTTCATAGTCAACACCATACTCTTGTATATACTCTTTTGCAACAACTCGTGATTTACGTCTTTCAAACTCACCATCTGACTTGGTTTTAACTTTATAGACCCATCTGCTTCCAACAACTGACTTTCCAGGAGGAAGATTCACCATTTCCCATGTCCCTGCCTCTTTATGAGCATCCAATTCATCATGCATTGAATCCCGCCATTCTGGAATGGCTGCTGCTTCTCTGTATGTTTTTGGTTCATAAAATGACAAGATAGAAGACAAAAAACAATGATAATCTGCATACTTAGCTGGTGGTCTTCGATTATGAGGTGGCAAAATAATCTCTTTAGGACAAGGATCTCGTTCCTGAGTCGCACTGTCAGGTTGAGTCATAGAGTGGTCGAGTTCTTCAGGAATTATATGGAAATTCTCAGTGTTTACTAAGGACTCTGGTGAAGTGCTAGTGACCTCTAATGAAAAGGGATCTAAATACGTAAAATTTTCAAAAGTTGATGACTTAGTGTTAGGGAGAGTCAAAAAAGGAATCTTTTCCCATAAGGTAACATGACGTGATACACGCAGTTTGCGGTTAACTGGATCATAGCAACGGTATCCCTTATGCTCAACTCTGTACCCAAGAAAAACACACATGACATTCTTCTGACTAAGTTTGTTTCGTTCTCGTTCAGGTAAAAGAACGAAACATGTGGAACCAAAAGTTTTAAGCTCAGAGTAGTTGGGTTTGTTTCCATACAGACACTCATAGGGTGAAATACTACATATAACAGTTGTTGGGACACGATTGATTGTATACACTGCTGTGAGAACAGATTCACCCCAGAAATTTGAAGGAACTGAGGCTGAAATTAACTGAGTTCTGGCTGTTTCTATGATATGATGGTGCTTGCGCTCTGCAATTCCGTTTTGTTCTGGTGTTTCAATGCAAGAAAGTTGAAGAACAGTGCCTTGAGTTTTGAGAAATTCTCGAAAAGAATTGGATATGTACTCCCCCCCTTGATCTGCACGGAATGTTTTAATTGGTTTTGAAAATTGAGTTTTTATCATGGTGGAGACATCAACATATATTTTGAGAAACTCTTCTCTTGAGTAAAATAAACAGACCCAAGTGTAACGAGAAAAATCATCTATAAAGCTGACATAGTATAAAGCTCCACCTTTGGAGGTAACTGGAGATTTAACCCAAACATCTGAATAGACAAGTTCAAATGGTTCTTTTGAAACTGTGGTACTGATATTAAAAGGGAGTGCTGGTTACTTAGCCAGTTTACAGGAGATGCAATTGGGTTCCTTTTCTATTTGAGTGTTCCCTAGTAAACCTTTATTGATCATATATGAAAGACGAGAAAAGGAAACATGACCTAATCTAGAATGCCAAGACATGAAAGGGGATATCTAAACTGATCCAGTAGGAGTAGCAGCTACGACATGGCTTTTGGATTTTGATGGAATAATAAGAGATTGAAGAAGATACAATCGACCAACTCTACGGCCTATCCCAACTAGCTTCCCGGTTTTGAGATCCTGTATAGCACATCCAAAAGGAAAACAATATGTGTTATAACCTTGATCACACAACTGACCAACTGAAATAAGATTCATTATAATATTTGACACAAGAAGCACATCTGGTACACAAAGGTTATTTGAATTGTTGATCAATCCTATGTGAGCAGTTACTATTGATCCATCGGCAGTATGTATCTTAGGAGTGATGACAGGATGGAGAGTTTCAAAGAACTTTTGATTAAAAGTCATGTGATTTTATGCTCCTGAGTCGAGAAACCATTCGGTTGAGTAAATACCTAAGGAGATAGAGAATGCAGATGCAGCGGTGGAATTGTTACCAATTGAGAGTGCTTGTTTAGTCATCTCTTGAATATCAGCAAGGTTTGGTGCTGAACTACTACCATGTACTAATGCAGATGAGTTTGATGGAGGAGCATATGGAAATGTTGAAGATGACACTGGAGCTGCTGTAAATCTGGTTGGTGTGCTGAATTTTTTTCCTCCATTAGCATTGAGCCTTCTCATATTTCTTGAGGTCGGTGAAGTGCAGAATCTGGACGAGTGACCAAGTTCCTTGCAATATCCACACTGAGTTATGGGTGTATCAGGTATTGTTCCAGCAGGTGAGGAATTAGTCGATGGGAGATTACAATTCCTTGCAAAGTGTCCAAAATTCTTGCAATTATGACACTATACTTGAGACATATCACGTTGCACTGGAGCATTTGAGTTTCTTGAAAAATTATTAGAACTGGGACATGAAGGCATAACAAACACTCCTGATATCTCTGGTGTGATTTTTTTTCTTGTTTCTTCTGCAAGAAGTTCAGACAAAGCAACTTCCACCGTGGGAAGAAGTGAACGATGAAGAACTGATGCCCTAACAGACTCAAACTCATCACATAAAGCCATTAGAAACTGAACTAAGCGTGTTTCTTCTCTATACTTATGCCATAGTTCCAAATCTACAGTCCATATTGGTTCCATGAGTGCCAATTGATTCCAAATTAAAGACATCTTAGAATGAAAATCAGAGACAGACTGATCATGTGATTGTTTCATAGATCTAATATCTTGTAACGGTGACAATATTGAAATCAGAGGCCGCGTCAATCAGTGTGCTGTCAAACTCGACATCCTTCAAGTGAACGGTGGTTAGGAGTCCCCAGTTGCATCTATCGGTCGCGCTTTCCAAGAAAGATTGGGGAGCGGCTACCTTGACTGGAAACAGACGCTTTCCTGATACAATACGGTTGAGGGCTGCAAATATGTCTTGATGCTGCGCCTTAGAGAAATACAAAATTTCACATAAATGCTCCATCATAGACTGTACGGTTTTGTGGACGGAGTCTCCAGAAATCATGCAGCTCCTGACAGGAAGGGGATCTCTGTGAACACCTTCATTTCCTAATTGGAGTTCTCCTGCATCCACCTTTTCTTTGAAAATACGCTTCAATTTGTTGCAGTCACTGGTTGGGTGATTGATGAACCTATGGTAACGGTAATATTTGGGATTTGCCATTTCTTCCTCGGTTGGTGGATGTCTGAGAGGAGGTAGCTTGATGGCAATATCTTTAATCCACGCTTCCAGGAGTTCAATTACTTCCTCAATTGGAAATGGGAAGTTTGGAGTAGCATCTCCAGTTTATTGTTGTTGTAGAGGGGTCTTAGCCACGGCCTTCCGGAGTGGAGTTGTCTGATGCGCTGGTGCCGCACATTTGGGTTGTTGTTCCGCTTTTGGAGCTTTCCTCTTTCCTCCTTCAACCACTACGCTTACGGAGGGACCGGTATTATATTGCTTGTTGATGAAGCGCCTGTTTCCTCGAGTCTCACGTGCATCTTCACTCCTGGCAGGTCTGGTTCTTTCTAACAGTGCTAGTGCTGTTGTAGCCGACCGCTTAGCAGCTTCATGGAGTTCAGATAATGTCTGGAAGCGCAGGTTCTCCGGTAAAGCGCGATAGATGGGAACTATACCGTTAATACATGACTCCACCAATTGTTGTTCAGTCACATTTGGATCGTGATAGTCCAGAATGCCCGAAGACACTTTTCCTCCCTCTCCCTCTCTCTCCCCCCTCCCTTCTCAGATTTCAAATTCTCAAAATCGGTTATGGAGTAGATCCATCTTCGAGTCCCCTGGTTAGATTTCTGAAGCGCCTGCAATTATGGTACAGACAATTTTTCTCAAGGAATGGTTTGAACAGGGTTTGAAATTCTCCTACAGATTTTCTTTTCGTTCAAAATTTTCATATTTTTTCTTTCGTTTTTGGCTCAATGCCAACTCTAAATTCTAAAACCAAAAGAAAATCTCATTAAATTACTCTTTTTAAAAATAACAAGTTCTACATGGTTTTTACATAGATTCGCTTCATTACATCTCTTCTTTTTGAACTTGCATAAACTAAATTCCATAGGATTTCTTAGAAGCCGCCGTTGCATTCAGCACGTTCAATGAAAATGATAAAACCTTGTTTCTCCAGTGTTGTGAGCTTCCACAATTTCCTCAGTAAACTCGTCAACTGTTTCAGTGTTTTGATAGGTTAACTGATGATTCTGATGATGACCTTGGCACTCATATATAAACTCATAAACTAAAATTATGGTCATTGTATCTGCTGTGTAATTTTAGATTCTATCAAGGTTTATAAATTTCCTTATGGTAATTAGATTAAGGTAGAATCCCTTTATACTTGAATTCGTCGATTGATCTCCTCTCTTGCCTTGTATCTTGACTTTGATTCATCTGAACTTGTATTTTGGAATACTGTTTCCCTTTTTCTCAATACGTCTT
This sequence comes from Papaver atlanticum, assembly GCA_023531105.1. Lineage (NCBI taxonomy): Eukaryota > Viridiplantae > Streptophyta > Magnoliopsida > Ranunculales > Papaveraceae > Papaver > Papaver atlanticum. The sequence continues at coordinate 7,079,462 of JAJJMB010000948.1, forward strand.
CAATTCTCGCTTAGTTTTTGTACTCTCCTTTGGGTCATCTCTTTGAATTTACGCTTCTTCATTTTTTTTGGGCTGCTCCATTTTCCTTACTGAATGATTTTTTGAAAGCTCGGTTTTCTCTACGGATTTCCTCTTCCGGCTATGTTTATCCAATTTTCCGATTACGTTTGCTTTCTGATTAGGGAGTGTACCTAGAATTTTCTAAACGGTAACTTTTCAAACTATTTAGTTTATCAAAATTTCAAATTTGAATTTTAAAATTCTTTGATGTGGGAGAGAGAGAAAAACTATGACACTGGTCTTTTTCTATTTACTCCACACTTTTGTATGTGTCTAGCATTAAAAGGTTATCTTTTCAAATATGTCATTAATACTGGTCAATGATCAAAGACTTTTTTATAAAAATTAACAACCCCAAACTTTACATTTGGTTTTCCTAGTTTTGGTTTCCTGCACCTTTCTCGAGGCTTATGTTGAAAATGACACTGGTCATTGTTCTACAGAAAGGAATTAACCATATCGACGCTGGTCATTGTTTATCGACTCCTATTTGGTAATCAACAATTTCAAAATTTACTATCTAAAGTTCTCTGGCCTTTCCCTGAAGTTTTGTTTTTTAGAAAGGAATTAAGCACCTCGACACTGGTCTTTGTCTTAATCTTATCTTCTACTTGGTAATCTTGGCCTTACTCCCGGTTTCTCAAACAAATTTCTACTACCTTTGTTTTAAAACTATTGTTACTAGAATTTGCTCTTTGGCTATGGAAGATTGAGACACTGGTCTTTATCTTGTTTTTTGTTTTTTTTCTTCTTTCTGTCTCATATGCTTTTTGATACTAGGTTTCAATTGAACTTTCCATCTCAAGTAACCTTCTAACTACTTATTTGAAACAGTGTGCTCTTTACATAAATATCTAAACCTCTAAAAAGTTGTTTACTTGTCTTTTCCTTGACAGCTAAGCATGTACGTCTCCAACCCATACCTCTCCAGGCAAGCCATTCCTTAAAACTATAGGAGGCTTTACCTCTACTGCATAGGATGTATTTACATCTCTCTTTACGTGGAACTTTCTCTACAACTGTTTGGCCCTCTCTTTCTGCTATTTATTGCCTTGTCCTAATTCTATTGTCACTATCCCAGTTCCTCTTACGAACTTTCATCGCAGTGGAACTTTCTTCCTTTCTCTGTCACTCTTCTCCACAAGAGTCTGATAATACCTTGTACTTCTTCTTTCAGTTTTCTTTAATGCTTTTCCTGTTTTTATCTTAAATGAACATTCCAATGTTTTTGCCGGTTGGTCTACAACCTTTAATTGCTCAACCAATCCTTAGACGTGCTTCAACTAAAGACTCACCTCCTCCTCCTTTATTTCCATTAATCATTGAAGATGTTAATAGTGAAAATTCCCTAGTGGGTAGAGCTTTTTCAACTTCTATTTTTGACAAGGCTTACATCAAATATGCCTTAAAATATATATGGGGACCAAGAGTCAAATTCAATATTTATGTCATGTCTGAAAACTTATTTCTAGTTGAGTTTCACCAAAGGGAACATGTGCACTTAATTCTGGCTCATAGGCCTTGGCAGGTATATGAGGATGCCTTTCCTATGTGCCCCATTTTCCATGATGGTTTAATAGAAAGAGATGCTCTTAAGTTCATATCAGTTTGGGTTCAACTGATTAATCTTTAAAACTTTCACTACCATGACTGCATAATAGCTAGGATTTGCAAGAAGCTTGGAAGGGTCTCTGAGATCTACCCACCAAGTGCTATTCCCGAACCTGTAGACCCCCTTTTCGTGAAAGTAGAGCTTAACATTGAAAGACAACTTCATAGCTCTGTCAGAGCCAAAGTTGGCTCTAATCATGAATCTGTGATGCATTTCGTTTACATGAACCTTCCACATCGCATTTGCCTTAACTGTAACAGATTGGGTCATGTTCAATCAAACTGTGCCATCTTAGAAAATCGTATGCTTGAAGGAATCTATGATAATTCTCCCTTCATAGATTTTGATGATGAATTTAAGGTTCTTTTAGATGAGCAAATTGATTTGGCTTTGTCCTCTGACGCATCCATGAGTTCTCCTGCTTTTCTTTCTCCTTCTTCTGTACTTGAAGATTTCAATGATTTCGATCTTATTGATGCTGATGTTTTTCTCGATCGACTGTATGGACCTGACTCTGACTCATCTGAAATGGGTGTTGATGAAAGCGAGTCAGAAGGTCTGAGTCTTCCTTCAGATGGACCGGTTTTAGATGATGATGGGTATCCATCGAATTAGGGTAAAAGACCATATTCGACCCGTTCGGCCGATTGGGATTTTCAAATTAGGGCAGACGGGCTCTTAGGGGATTTAGTAAAAAAATCCAATTATTGCATAGGTGAATCGTCTTCTGTTGCCCCGCCTATTATAGATCTAACATCTCCTTACCAATCTGATGATCAATTCTTTACACCTGAAAACGAACTTCCTGTGAAACCTGCATTCATAATTACTTTTTCATCTTCTTCAAGCGAATTTTTTTCTTCAAGTGACTCTTCTGTTCAAAGATATTCCTTAATAACTAAAGGAGAATCCCGAATTGAAATAAATTGAGAATCTTTTAATTAAGGTTTTTAGTTTTATATGCTTTTAATTTCCAGCAATTAAATGCATATCTTTAGAAAATAAAAATTAGTAATGTGCATTTACTAATTGGAGATTTTCTACTGAGATTTCGGTCAATATTTGGACAGAGCATTTCCATGAATTATGAAAACCGAATTTGGATTTGAGAATATTCGGTTTTGGAAATTCCTTGGTGTCCAAACTTCCTTGGTCTATAAATATTGAAGTTTGCATTTCAAGCAAACTAATCCTCAGAGCCAGCAAAACTACCTAGTTGTGTTGTTACTGGTGGAGCCGTCTATTCGGAAAGGAAAGTACCCTAATTAGGCGAAATCACTTACGACCGCTCGTTTTAAAGACTTCTTTGGGATTGGAAAGCTCTACGAGTACCATTGGTGGGAAACTAGATAATTGCAGTTTATTATTAGTTTTCGATTGATTTGATTGACTAACGGTTGTTGAACTTTGATTGCACCTAGTTTGTTTATGCTTGAGAATCTTCTTTTCTGATATGAGATTCACTCAAACTAGATCGAAGTATCGACGGGGATCTTTAGACTGTTTGTAGATCTAAAGACGTCTTGTGATAATCCATCGTTAACAGACTCCATTCTGTGTGTGATTGATCACAAGAGATTCAAGTTGATTGTGTGCAGGTCTTTATTGAAGATCTAAGAAGATTTGAAGACAAAGAAGATTTCTTATTTGAGTTCATAATCTTTGGTGTGCACAAAACTTGATCGGCTGGGGATCCAACTATAATCGGTTTATCTTTGTGATAACCTTGATTGATTAGTTGAGTAGATCGGCATCAATACGTTTCTTTGTGATTAAGAGTATTGATTGCATAGTCTAAAAAATTACTTTGGTAGTTGTTGATAGATTGATCTAAGAACCTGACAAAGTAGTTTATTGGGATAAACGGAAGAGCCTTTTGTCAAACTCATATCACGTTGTTTGAAAAGAGTTGTTACCGAACAGATTTGTTGTTCATTTACTATTTGGAATATGAACCAAAGGAATTGTTCCAAGTGCGTGACTTATTGCAAGTTGGAGGCGCATGGAAACAGACGGAACTAGGTGAACTATAGGTTTAGTTGCTTGGTCTCAACTATACGAAGTTGGTTTAGATTTTGTATAGCGGCTTAATCCTGAGAGTATTCAATTCTGGACAAGGTCCCGGGGTTTTTCTGCATTTGTTGTTTCCTCGTTAACAAAATCTTGCTGTGTCTTTTACTTTTTTATTTCCGCAATTATAATTGTTTTTATTATAATTAGAAGTAAAATACACAAACGTTAATTCCTAATTACTTGATAGCAATCCTATTGTGTTTGGTTAAGTCCGAACCTATTATCAAGTAATCATACTTCGTTGTTGTATTGTCTCGATCTTGCATCCATAGTCAATCACGCAAGTTATCTTGTTGTCGTATTGTCCCGATCTCGTATCCATAGACGATCACATGAAGTGTGAACCGATTAGTTGTATTGTCTCGACTCAGTCCATAAACAATCACTTTCGGAGAAAGGACTTATAGGTGGAAAAGTTTTAGATTGAGGTATATTTGGGTACCCTCGTCATTTTAATTGGTATCAGAGCAGGTAAACACGAAAAGATCTAACAATCTGTGTTTGGTGCGATCTAACCTATAAGAATTGAATCACATGAACGATTCGATTAACGTCTCAAAGATTTCAGATGGTCTTAAAGAAGACACTGAAGAATATTTCTCAGCTCTTGTTAAGATGTTAGAAGAAGAGATTACACAGAACCAGTCACATACTGATGAGATCAGTAATATCATGATTGATAGAGAACTGGTGAAAAACATGGAAGATCCTAAAACGGGAGATTCTCAAAGATGTTCATTTCTAACATCCAGACATCTTGAACAGACTAATAAGAGACTGCCCAGGAAACTTTTTCAAAAATGATGGAATTATTTAAATCAGGGGATTTGTTTTACAAAACGTCTGATTATTCGTGTTAAGAAACTTTATAAGAACTTAACCAATCATCCTAAATATGGTGAACAATGTATTGGAGCATTTGCACTTAAAACAACTTCACCATTCCAATGGTTTCTAGATAGTGGGTGTAGTAGACATATGACAGGTGATCTTTCTTGGTTCACAAAGACAGAAGACTACAAGGGAGGATCGGTAACCTTCGGAGATGGAAACAGCTGTCTTATTAGCAAAAAGGGTACTATCAAACTTCCAGGTATTCCCGAAATTCATGATGTTGTTTATGTTAAAGGAATGAAGGAAAATCTTCTGTCAGTTAATCAAATTTGTGATAAAGCTCACAAAGTTATCTTCAATATGAGAGGGTGTGATATTGAAGATAAGTCCGGAAAAATAATTTTTCGAGGATGTAGAAGTATGAATAATTGTTATCTACTTGATATACAGTCCAATTTGTACTGTAACTTGACTAAGGTTAAGTCAACTCATTTGTGGCATGAACGTTTTGGTCATATCAACTACCGAATGCTAGGAAAGCTCATTATTTGTGAACTTGCCAGAGGCGTTCCAGAAATAAATACTAAAGTAGAAGGTGTTTGTGGTGCGTGCCAAAAGGGTAAGCAAGGAAAAATTCTACAAAAACTTTCTCGAGACATAGCCACTCGTGCTCCTCTCGATCTAATTCATATGGATCTATTTGGTCCAATCCAACAAGCAAATGTTGGAGGAAAGAAATATGCTTTAGTAATGGTAGATGACTACACACGTTTCACATAGGTTGCTTTTCTGAAGCACAAGAATGACACTCTTGAGGAGTTCAAAATTATTGTGAATAAAATTCAAAATGAACAAGGTCGCAAACTTAAGAAGATAAGAAGCGATCGTGGTACAGAATTTAAGGATACGAAAGTATATGAATACTGCAATGATATTGGAATTAGTCATCAATTCTCTGCTCATATTACACCTCAGGCAAATGGTGTAGCTGAGAGAAAGAATAGAAATATTCAAGAAATGGCAAGAGTAATGCTTCACAATAAAAACCTACCATTAACCTTCTGGGCGGGGGGCGGGGGGGGGGCGGCCGGGGCAGAAGCCGTATTTACAGCTTGTTATCTTATAACAGAGTTTATTTAAGATCCAAAACTCTAGATACCCCATATGAATTATGGTATGGAAGAAAACCCAATCTGAGCTATTTAAGGGTTTTCGGAAGCAAATGCTATATTCTTAAGGATAGAGAACATAGAGGAAAAATTGATTCCAAAAGTGATGAAGGAATTTTTATTGGTTATGCCTCTGAAAGTCGTGCCTTTCGGGTATACAGTCTCAGAACAAAAGTCATGATGGAATCGATTAACGTGGTTATTGATGACATTAGCTGTGAGGGTAAATTATCCGATGGCCACGTGTCAAAATCTCAATGGATGATCTCATGATAAGATGATAAGGTGGAAACATCGAATCATACTCTATAAAGCTGATTTCATCTGAGTCAAGACGCCTACTACAAACGTTACATGAATGACGCGTGTGGGGAGTGGTCTAATCGATTCAGACGGTCAAGTCTAAAAAGAAGAACTGCATTAAATGAAGGAGCAGAAGAGGCGTGGGAGAATCTACATCATATCAGAAGACTCAGACGATCTATACTGTAACCCAAAGGTGAAGCAGCACGAGGTTCCCTAAGGAAGAGCAACACGATGACGTACAAGGCGAGATAACTCGGAGAGGGAACCAAGCAGGCCGTCACAAGGGACAGTATACAACTCGTCCGAAGTAATAAGAGGATGTATGACAGCTCCACTATCTCGACGAGACCAGGCCTCCACGAGTCCATCTTGCCTATAAATACCGGTCCATGTAGAAGGAGATAGACAACTTATGTATTATTAAATGGTCTTTCTACAGAGAATTGATCTAGTTAGAGAGAGAGTAAGAGATCTGAGTGATATTTGTAGCTCTTTCAAGGGTAAGACCTGATAATCAATAAAGAAAACATCTTCTTTCCCGTGGACGTAGGTCTTCATGGCCGAACCACGTTATATGCTTGTGTCAATCTTTACTTTCATGCTCTTTACATCTTGTTTATCTTTGAATCTTGAATGTTTAGGAAGTTCATAGCTTTTAGATTCACTGTACTAAACTGTCCAGTTTGAACTATGACTTAGTAATTGCATATGACCTGCAAATCTAGGGTCCCACTTTTCTGAAAGAAAAGACAAATTAAGTATTATTGCATATATCGCATGTAAGGCGATGGTAAGGAGATGATCCACTCGCGCGAGCCAAGGTGATACTGGTGGAGCCCTGTCTGGAGGCCTAGATGAGATGGAGCTCGGTGAAAATATGCACAACGGTGTACTCCCAGGAGAGGGACAACCTAATAACCAATATCGGGAGGGGTTAACTGATAACTCTAGCTCTGACGAAGAGGGAAATCCCTTCGAAAGAGAGAATGATATCCATTTAATTCAACCAGGAGGGTTGAATCGTTTGCCAAGGAAACAGTGAACAATGAGGAGAAGAAAGGCGAATCTTCTAACCTCGGCGATACCGTTGTTACTATCACAGCCATCCTGAAAGCTCAAGAAGCGCAGGATGAGAGAATGAAAAAGTTAGAAAGACGTAACAGGAGGCTAGAATGGAGAAACCGTAGGCTGAAACGAAAAATGAAGAAAAAGGTACCACTCACAACCATAGAGGAGACCCCCGAGGAGGAGAATCCTTTCAAGCACTTACAGGATGACGAGCGAATCCATATCCCTGACACCTCGAACGAGGACATAGCGGACCGCTTTCCAAGGGGAGCCGAGGGATTTCACACGAGGAAGAAAGCCCGTCTGAAGGATCGTCCGATGTCGATCCTAAGCATAGACGAGAGAAGAATAGAAAAGACGAAGTTAAGACGAACTGCGAGGCCGAGCACCTCGCAACCACTAACCCCAAATGAGGAGAGACTTCAAAGTCCACTCGTTCTAGATAGTATCCTACGTCGAACAATCGTACGAGGACTCAGCACAATCAAGATATCGCCGACCAGAAACTTCTTTCTCGCCCGAGAGAGTGCAAGGAAGAAAGAAGAATGCCGAGAGGAGGCATATTGACGATCAGTTACAAGTCCAACTTTTCCAACTCGAAGCAATGTGCAGAGAGGCCACAGGAAGGAAAGAAGGAAAAAAGTTGGCAGAAGTGATGCAAGAGGCAGGGCAGTCTCCCTTATCGGAGAACCTGTTAGCCCAACCATTTCCAAGGAAATGCTCGCTTCCAATATTTACAACTCCCTTCAACGGGACAGGGGATGCAATTGAACATCTCCGATCATATCGCATGACACTAACTCAGTGGAACCATTATGATGTAGTAATGTGTAGGTTTTTTCCAGCCAGTCTAAAAGACGAAGCCCTAATGTGGTTCAATAACTTACCGAAGGAGTCGGTTAAATCATTTGCCCACCTATCCGAGTTATTCTTGGAAACATACATACATAACAGCAGAGTCAAACCCGAATCGACATGCTGTTTTAGATAGATCGAGGACCGAACGAGTCACTTCGCTCACTAGTAACTCGCTGGAGAAAATTATGTGCCAAGATCGGAAGAGTCCCAGAGACCTATGCGATCTTGGGCTTCAAAAATAGTCTGAGAAAGACAGACCCAATATTTGTCCGCATGTATGAGACCATGCCACCTAACCTAGGAAAATTGAGAGAAATTCAAGAGGACTACATAGCCCTTGAAGAACTCCAAGATGGTACTTATGACAAGTTGGTAAAAGGAACCAACAGGGGGACAAATGTGGTAGAACCACAGAACCCTTAGATGATAGCCCAAGGGGCAGGGCGACCAAACAGCGGATCCACCCAGTTCGATAAACATCGAAGTGGAGGATGGAAAGGGCGAGACCAAGCCCAGCAAAAGAAGTGAAAATTTGTAGACCCTGTCTATACGAAGCTAAATACTCCCATATCCGAGATCCTTAATAAGATCGATGGGAAATATAAGATTACTTATCCATGGAACAGAGGACAGCAGCCCGACCGAGCTAAGAACCGAACTAACTTCTGCGAGTTCCATCAGTTCCATAGCCACACAGCAGACTCGTGCAGAGATCTGAAAAAAATGGTGCAAGATATGATTAACGAAGGCAGGCTCCAGGAGTACATCGCGGAACCAGCGATCCAACCAATGGTGGGAACACCTGTGCATCGCGTAGAAATACCACGCGAGGCACAATATTTGGGATGCAATACGATATCGCACTCAGCTATCATAGCTCCCACACCTGAAGGAAATATCACAGGACGAATCCACAAGCGAAACTTCGAATGTGACGAAGTCTTCAGTGTGGCAAAAGAACCTCCTATGCAAGAGTGGATGGAAATACCTATCAGTTTTTCAGCCTCGGAGGCACCTCATGAAGGACAAAACCACAACGATCTATTGGTGGTTACGATGGCTATCGCGCTCCTTGAGCAGGAGGACGAGGAAGAAAATCCCAAGGTATTGCCATAGGCCATGCCTAAAATACTAATCGACGGAGGGAGTTCTGTCGAAATTTTGTTTTATGAAACGTTCAAGCAAATGGGTCTTAGAGACGAATGCCTAATCCCTTCTACCTATAACATATTTAGCTTCAATGGCTCATCGACCCGACCAAGGGGCGAGGTCACGCTATAAATTCGAGTAGGAAAAATCCTCACTCTAACCACTTTCTATGTAGTAGATGTACTTTCACCCTACACAGCCATTGTCGGGCGATCTTGGGTCCATGGGATCAAAGGAGTTGCCGCGACCTACCATCAGAGACTAAGGTTTCTAACACCCGATGGGATCGCAGAGATCGTCGGAGACTCATGCGAAGCTAAGTACTGTTACAACATGGACGTACAAAATGGCGAGAAAAGAGTAAATTCCTCTAAATAAAAAAAGAAGAGGGCCACAAATGCTAAGAACCAAGCTGAAATCGATGCGTTCATAGCAACGACGAATGAAGCAAGGCGTTCAGGCGGTGTGCTTGACTCAGACAATGTTCCAACCTCGGGCTCTCCCATGGAGCCCATACAAAACCTTTCCGATGTCGGAAAGCTCAAATCAAATTTCTCGACCTCAGAACCCACAAAGGAGGTCAACATCCGAACACCTAAAAACCCGGGTATGATCAGAATCGGAACTCTCCTCGACAAAGAGGAAGAAGACAAACTAATACAAGTGCTAAAAGAATATTCTGACGTCTTTGCGTGGCGTATGGAAGATATGCCTGGGATAAACCTGGAAATCTGTTGCCATCATTTGAAAATCAACCCAAAACATAAGCCCATAAGGCAAAAGATGCGAAAGGTGGCGCCAGAATATCACGAAGCAATTCAAAAGGAATTAAAAAAGATGGAGGTATCAGGAGTCATCCGAGAAGTGCAATATCCAATATGGATCTTTAACATGGTAATCGTTCCAAATAAAAATGGAGGAGTGCGAATTTGCATTGATTTCAGTGATCTCAACAAAGCCTGTCCAAAGGACAGCTTCCCACTCCCTAATATTGATCAACTCGTGGAAGCAACATATGGCTACGGATTACTATCCCTGATGGACGGATACTCTGGTTATAACCAGATTCCCCTCGCCGAGGAAGACCAAGAGCATACTGCCTTCTTCACTCCCCGAGGACTCTACTGTTACACTAAAGTGCCATTCGGACTAAAGAACACAGGCACGACTTACCAAAGAATGGTGGAAAAAATGTTTGACCACTGGATACATAAAACCCTAGAGGTATATGTAGACGACATGCTCGTCAAGAGTAAGCTTCCACGAGACCATGCAAACGACCTCAAAGAAATTTTCGAACAAATGAGAAAATTCAACATGAAAATTAACCCAGCAAAATGTGCCTTTGGAGTTACCTCAGGGAAGTTCTTAGGATATCTGGTCACTAAGCGAGGCATCGAGGTGGATCCCGCTAAAGTGCAAGCCATACTCGAGATGCCTTCACCTGCTATAGTCAAAGACGTGCAGAGGTTAAATGGTCGACTAGCAGCCCTAGGAAGGTTTATAGCTAGATCATCCGACAAATGTAATGATTTCTTCAACACTTTGAAGAAAGGTGAAAAATTCTCATGGAGCAATGAATGCGAAGAAGCTTTTCAAAAGATCAAAGAACACTTGGCCACCTTTCCAATCCTTCAAAAACCCAATCCAGGCGAAAATCTTTACATCTACCTATCGGCGACTAACACTTCGATCAGCGCGGTGTTAACCCGTATAGATAAAGAAGTAGAAAAACCTATCTACTTCATAAGCAAGACTCTGACATCTGCAGAAAAGAACTACTCTAAAATTGAAAAGATCATACTGTCTCTGGTTTATGTGACGCAAAAAGTGCGAACGTATTTCCATGCCCACATAGTCACGGTCATTACAAAAGCTCCAATAGAATCTTTTCTAGACCATGCAAACAGAGAAGGAAGGATCTCCAAGTGGGGAGCCCAAATCAAACAGTTCGGAGTCAAATATCAAGCCCAAACTGCGATAAAAACACAAGTTGTTGCGGATTTCTTGGCTATTTTCCTCTAGACGATACCGATGAAATTAAAGAAATTCTGGGAATGGAAGACGAATTAGAAGACCCACCCGAGCTGCTTTGCTCGGAGAATCCCAGGCGATGGGAAGTCTTTGTAGACGGGTCATGTAATTCGGAAGGATCTGGCATCGGAATGGTCTTTACGACTCCGACAGGCCGCAGGATCGTCTATAGCCTAAGGCTAGAATTCCCCGCTACTAATAACATAACCGAGTACGAGGCAGTCATACATGCCCTACGAGTAATAATTGCACTAGGCATCAATGAGGTGAGACTCAAAAGTGACTCACAGCTTATAGTTCGACAGATATATATGGAATATATCAAGCTTACGATGCTTGTTTGTAGCGATACCTCCAACTCGCCAAGCACTGATGTGATTTCAACTTTGTTGTAGTAGTGGTAACTAGGATTCGAACTCTAAGACTTGTGAAGATTCGAGTTTTTAAATTTTATAAAAATATATACAAAAATATTAAACAATGGGCGAGAGGTACTGGGACTAAGGATTTAGCCAATCCTCATAACATAAGGTTCACTTATTTATTCTCAACAATTTTAGCTCAAGAAATATAAACGTGGACTCTATTTTTGCCAAGGTAGATTCTCAAAACATTGATTGTAAATGTTAAGCATGGGACATCAAATCACCTAAGCTAAGCATGACCCATCTAATCAAATGACAACCAATTTAATCAAATCATATTTCAATTAATTTTAGTGCAAAAGTCATAAAAAAGAATAAAACAAATTTACCCATGTATGAAGTTCGGCCTCCTCCTTCGTCCCAGTGTTGGGGTTTAGCTCCTCATATTATAGACACGCTCAAAATTCATCTTTATTAATGCTCAAAAGTGTTTTATAATTGATGAAAAGGAGAAAAAATGGTGAAAATCGGGTTTTGTAACAATTATATTTGTTACAAACCTTTGTTACAAAGAACGATAATTGTAAAGTGTTGTTGTTACTGTAGCATATAAGACTGTCCTCGCACTGTCGCGTCAACTGTAGTAGTTACGACTGTTCTTTGGGGTCTTATGTTCTTCGTGTTCTTCTTCCCTGCACCAGCAGAAAACAGCAGCAGGAAGCTTGTTGTTCTTCTTGATTTCTCACTCCTCAGCCCTCCTAAAGTCCCCAAACTCTCGACACCCCTTCTATGTGATCCTATGAACCTATTTATACATCATTTCGACATTGAATCTCCTCCATTAACTACAAATAATCTTCTTTTACTCGGGTATATTTTTTCCATTTTTATCATTGATTTTGATTTTCACGCATCTGAAGCTGTATTTCTTTCCTTTTATACCTTCTTCACGCTCCAGGATATCGATTAAGTCTTCCAAGCACGTGCAGTACACGTTTAAATTTCTCACAACTCGTGCAAGCTCATGTTTTTCCTCCAACTCCCTGTTTGGATTAAAACAAGTTATCCAGCCAAATTTGATCGATAAAATCACCCATACTAGCTTTCTATAGTCATATCACGTCTACCCACTAAGTTTAAAGGATTGAATCTCACTAAATCACGTCCAAACATCCGATCGAAATTCTGCCAGTGAAGAGAAACGTTTTCCCGCCAAAATTCATTTTTTGAATTTGAGAAGAAGGTGTCCTCCCCCTAATCCTGCACGGGTGTCCCTTTAGCACTTGTCTTATGGGGTGCAAATAGTATTTTTGTGCGTAGATAGTAATTTTTCCGGGGTTCCTCCGACACATTTTTGGGGTGCTTCCGGTGCATTTCTAGGGTGCCTTTAGTACTCTATCCTGGGGTGTAAAACACCACTTTTCGAGCCAATTTTGCCGCAAGAGCTTATTCCCTAGAAAAGACTTAAAACAACTTTATTTGAAATAAAATGAGTCCTAGATAATATAGTTATGGGTGAAAATGCGTCACACTTACGTGCTTATCAAGCACTATATCGGACAGATACCTAACATCACTTTCAGGCATCTAAACAGAAACAACAATAGGCACGCGGATGCCTTAGCTTTCAATGCCTTCATGACAATAGATCCGGAAGCGACAAACGTAAAAATCGAAAGGGTATTGCTTCCCTCCATATCCATACAAGGAGACATGGAGATTCTCAGTACGGACATAACGGACCAACACGAGGCCTTACCAGAAGACGGTTGGAGAACCCCAATCATGAAATACTTAGCCAATGGTGATGTCCCAAGCGACCAACAACTCGCACACAAAGTAATATCCCGATCGGGAAACTACCAGCTCAGAGACGGCATACTGTACAAACAGTCATATCTAGGACCATTGCTCAGATGTCTCTCCTTCGTCGAAGGCCAAAAAATACTAAAAGAAATACACTATGGATATGCTGGAAACCATAGTGGAGGAAGATCCCTAGCCCACAAGGCGCTACAAGGATACTTCTGGCCTCGCATGAACGAGGACTCAAAGCAGATGGCAAAATCATGCTTAGAGTGCCAAAAATTTGGAAAAAGAAGACATGCACCATCAATGGATTTAAAATCTGTACTCATCCCTTGGCCATTTGCCAAATGGGGGGTTGAAATTGTTGGACCTCTACGAGTTGGCACAGGACAACGAAAATACCTAATCGAAGCCACCGATTACTTTACCAAATGGGTTGAGGCTTCAGCCCTCAGGCACATTAGAGACCACGATGTCTTTAAATTTATTTTCGAGCACATCATATGTCGCTTTGGTATCCCAGTCGCCATCGTATCCGATAATGGGGCCCAACTCCGAGGGAAAAACATTGACCTCCTCTTTAACTGTTTCAAGATCAGGAAGAATAAATCCACACCCATCTACCCTGAGAGTAATGGCCAGGTAGAGGTGATAGACGCATTATTATGTCTAATATTTCTCAATTGTATATATTTTTAGTGTTCGATTTTGTATTTATTTATTTATTTTATGTCTTTGTAGGTATTTTTAGAGAAATAAGCTCTTGCGGCGAAATTGGCTCGAAAAGTGGTGTTTTACACCCCAGGATAGAGTACTAAAGGCACCCCAGAAATGCACCGGAAGCACCCCAAAAATGTGTCGGAGGACCCCCGGAAAAATTACTATCTACGCCCAAAAATTACTATTTGCACCCCATAAGACAAGTGCTAAAGGGACACCCGTGCAGGATTAGGGGGAGGACATGTTCTTCTCAAATTCAAAAAAATATTTTTGGCGGGAAAATATTCCCTTTCACTGGCAGAATTTCAATCGGATGTTTGGACGTGATTTAGTGAGATTCAGTCCCTGAAACTTAGTGGGTAGACGTGATATGACTATAGAAAGCTAGTATGGATGATTTTATCGATCAAATTTGGCTGGATAACTTGTTTTAATCCAAACAGGGAGTTGGAGGAAAAACATGAGCTTGCACGAGTTGTGAGAAATTTAAACGTGTACTGCACATGTTTGGAAGACTCAATAGATATCCTGGAGCGTGAAGAAGGTATAGAATGAAAGAAATACAGCTGCATGCGCGTGGAAGATCAAAAAATGGAAATTATTGCCGTGAGAATAAAAATAATAAAGAAAAGATTTTTTGAAGTTATGGAGGAGATTCGATGCATCTTTCGGGTATAAATAGATTACCCAGGTCATATAGAAGGGGTGTCGAGAGTTTGGGGTCGAGAGGAGAGCTCAGGAGGCGTGAATCAAGAGTTTTCAGAACTCTGTTGTTGTTGTTGCTGCTGCTCGTGAAGAACATGGAAACATCGACGGTTTCTTCAACTGGTTGTAACAGTTTCTTCAACTGGTTTGCAACATTTATCTTCGTTGTAACAGTTTCTTCTACTGGTTTGCAACATTTATCTTCATTGTAACAGTTTCTTCATCCTCTTCTGCAACATTTATCTTCAGATTTGTAACGATTATCTTCATCATAACAGTTGAGAGTTGAAACAGTCGGTCTGTAACGCACCTGTGCTGTTGCATATTTCCTGTTTCATTATTTTCTCTTCTTGTAAACACTTTTTGAGCCATGAATACATATTTTGAGTGTGTTTTCGACATGATGAGTTAAACCCCAACACTGGGACGAAGGAGGAGGCCGAACTTCATACATGGGTAAATTTGTTTTATTCTTTTTTATGACTTTTGCACTAAAATTAATTGAAATACGATTTGATTAAATTAGTTGTCATTTGATTAGATGGGTCATGCTTAGCTTAGGTGATTTGATGTCACATGCTTAACATTTACAATCAATGTTTTGAGAATCTACCTTGGCAAAAATAGAGTCCATGTTTATATTTCTTGAGCTAAAATTGTTGAGAATAAATAAGTGAACCTTATATTATAAAGATTGGCTAAATCCTTAGTCCCAGTACCTCTCGCCCATTGTTAAATATCTTTGTATATATTTATTCAGTATTTTTAAAAACTTTAATCTCTACAAATCCGAGTGAACGACAACCTCATTTCTTACCACTATCTAAAATTCGATCAAGAGGCCACTAACAAAACCATCGCCGACATACTCAAAAAGAAGCTAGATGGACATGGGGCTAGCTGGTGTGAGCAATTACACAATGTTCTGTGGGACTACCGGACCACACGAAGAGAAGCAACAGAGATAACTCCCTTCGCTCTTACTAATGGCTCGGAAGCGATCATACCAATTGAAGCAATGCTCCCGACGAAAAAAACCGAGGCTTGGGAAAAGAACCTCGCCTCGGACATGATACTCGCCAAGCTAGACGATCTCGAGGAAAACCGAGAAATAGCCCTACAGAGAATGGAAAATTACCATTGGAGGTTAGCCCGAGAATACAACAAACGTGTTCATCAGAGGAAAATTAGCCCAGGCGACAAAGTCTGGCGCGAGATCCCGCCATACCAACGCGAGTCAGGAAAATTTGCTCCCATCTGGGAAGGACCACTAACAATCATCGCCAAGGCAGGCGATGGAGCATACAGATTACTCAAACACAATGGGGAAGAACTAGAACGCCCATGGAATATCAAATACCACAAGCCATACAATGCTTAAACAGCTTATCGCTTAGAAAAACAGATTATGAAAATGGGACTCGAATCCCTACGTGTAAAAGGTCATGATACCTTACCAAAATGTACTAAGGGCTTATAAACCCTCTTTTGAGAATAATAAAATTAATCCTTTTGCGTGCTCATTTCCTTTACTTTGATTTATGTTAGTTTTTTCTCTTGCAATTCTTTGCTTTAAATTTTTTGCTTTATCTTTCCTTGCATTTGCATATAGCATAATCATATCATATTTACATTATAACAAAAGCCCATCAAGATCATGGCACGGTGCTAGCCACACCTTCCATTCTACAATGAATGATGCGGGTAAAATACCTAAGCATCCCAAGACGGACACGGACCTAAGGCAATGCCATCTAGCCGAATGAAGCAAGATGAAGCGGAGGACACCCTAAGCTACCTAAGACGGGAACAGACCCAAGGTAATGCCATCATGATCACGAAATCGGATGATGTCCTTCCATAACAGGAGATATCCAGAATCAAGGTACTTACATTTGGCTAAGGAAAGAATCACTTGACCGAGGTATCGCCCTCCAAACAAGGGTTCATAAACAAGTGACTTACACAACTGATCACTTAACCCTGGGGAAAGTGTAACCTAAATAGGACACTAATAAAAAACTAAGCCCATGAAGTCACCAGACCGAGGCGAGAAAGGGAATGTGCTACATTGAAAGTTCAACACCGTAAGAGATGCCCTATCCAATTAAGGAATTGATCACTCCTTGGCTTTGTCACCCATGGTTGGACCAATAGTATACACAAAAACCCCGCAGAGCCATTAACATAAAAACACAACGATGCGGAAATAAAAACCCTCATCCATTTCAAATAATAACTTGCACTACAAATTTTAGTCGCCTCGAACACAACACGAGGGCGTATTAAAATTCTCAAATTTACATAAAAGAGGAGCATCACGATCGTGCCTCACCAGGAGCATCCTACTCGGTAGTCATCCGGTCCTCGCTATCGACAGTATAATAAGCAACTATATCATCCGATTGGGGCATGAGCGATTCTACCCTCGGAAGCATCAGAAACCACTATACAGACGGAATAAGCAGCACGACCTCTTCGACAACTCGTGCAGGAGCAATAGCTGAGCACTACCAAATAGCCAAGGCATTCTCACTCTTTGCCCAAACAAGGCATCAGATGCTAAGGCATAAAACAGGGGCAAGGTATATATATATACGTTTAATACGAAGACAGTATTTTATACCTCAGCATCTTCAGCAACTCGGGCGATCCATATCCACCACTCATAAAGAGAAGAACAGATTGCGCGAACGAAAAACATTTGTGACAACCTGCGTAGTAAGCAGAAAATGTTCCTAAACCAAAACGTGTGAAAAATACACATAACACAAAGTGTTCCCAAGGCCAATCGCAAGAAGAAGCGCACCATATAAAATGTTTCCAAGCCTTCCCGTGAAAAGAAGTATAGTGGAGAACACGAAATCTTCCAGCAAAAAGTCCAATCCACTAACAGACAAATCAATTTCTCTAAACCATCAATGGGTTAAAGATGACGCGAGAACAGATTGGTCTTTCTGATAAAACATCGGTGATGATCTAGAAACACGAGCAAGAAGAACCCATGGATCAAACAGGTGAGAGGACATACCATCATGTTCAAGAAAACATGAATAAACAACTTGACACCATGGAGGACGAGGAGGAAAACACTCACCGGGCATAGAAAGCTTCTATGAAAAAGGCTTTAAATTCTACAGAAGGGAAGAAGAAAATGAAATTCAGTTCTCTACCCTAAGAGGATTTTTATAGGAATAAAATCCTCGA
The DNA here is from genome assembly GCA_023531105.1 of Papaver atlanticum. Taxonomy (NCBI): domain Eukaryota; kingdom Viridiplantae; phylum Streptophyta; class Magnoliopsida; order Ranunculales; family Papaveraceae; genus Papaver; species Papaver atlanticum. The sequence goes on from JAJJMB010000948.1 coordinate 7,097,431, forward strand.
AAAGCCAACCAGTGTTTATCCAAAAAAGTTCAAGGCACGATAAACAACTACGACCATAAAAAGAAATGAGAGAGACATCCTCCATCTTGAATGGGCAACTAGCTAACGATTCAAAATCCAACGAATAAAAACATACTAAGAGTGTAGACGTGGCGATAAAGACGAGGAAGTTACAAGGTTTTTTTTCCATCATGCCCTTGGCAAGTTGCAAAGAAAATGAACAAAATGTGAGGGTAAATTACCCGATGGCCACGTGTCAACATCTCAATGGATGATCTCATGATAAGATGATAAGGTGGAAACATCGAATCATACTCTATAAAGCTGATTTCATCTGAATCGAGACGCCTGCTACAAATGTTACATGAATGACGAGTGTGAGGAGTGGTCTAATCGATTCAGACGGTCAAGTCTAGAAAGAAGAACTGCATTAAATGAAGGAGCAGAAGAGGCGTGGGCGAATCTACATCATATCAGAAGACTCGGACGATCTATACTGTAACCCAAAGGTGAAGCAGCACGAGGTTCCCTAAGGAAGAGCAACACGATGACGTACAGGGCGAGATAACTCGGAGAGGGAACTAAGCAGACCGTCACAAGGGACAGTATACAACTCGTCTGAAGTAATAAGAGGATGTATGACAGCTCCACCAGCTCGGCGAGACCAGGCCTCCACGAGTCCGTCTTGCCTATAAATACCAGTCCATGTAGAAGGAGATGGACAACTTATGTATTATTAAATGGTCTTTCTATAGAGAATTCCTGAGAGAGATCTCGATAGAGAGAGAGAGTAAGAGATCTGAGTGATATTTGTAGCTCTTTCAAGGGTAATACCTGATAATCAATAAAGAAAACATCTTCTTTCCCGTGGACGTAGGTCTTCATGGCCGAACCACGTTATATGCTTGTGTCAATCTTTACTTTCATGCTCTTTACATCTTGTTTATCTTTGAATCTTGAATGTTTAGGAAGTTCATAGACTTTAGATTCACTTGGGTGTAGTTATCAGAAAAGATGCAACTACATTAGCGACTTTTGTCAAGACACTCACACTACAGTAGAGCTTCCTCCCTTTGAAACTGTTATTAAATAAAAACAAACTGAAGAAGAACCATCAGTTGTTCCTTTAATTAGTGACACAGATGATAAAGATGATAATGAAATTATTGTTGAACAACCCAATGATACTGAAAATATTTTCCAAAAACCTGCTAAGTGGGTACATCAAAGACACTCCACTTAAGACAACATTGGAGATGCCAATGCTAGAGTTATGACTCGAAGAGAACTTCAGAATGTCTGTCACTATTCATGTTTTCTCTCTTCAATTGAACCAAAAAATATTGAGGAAGCACTCAGTGAACCTGCTTGGGTAAACTCAATGCATGAGGAACTTAATCAGTTTAAAAGACAAGAAATGTGGGAACTCATTCCTAAGCCGACAGGAGTAAACATTGTTGGAACAAAGTGGATCTACAAGAAAAAATCAGACGAATTCGGAACAATTGTCAGAAACAAAGCTAAGCTCGTTGCTCAAGGATATTCTTAAAATTGAAGGTATTGATTTTGATGAAACTTTTGCTCCTGTTGCTCGTTTAGAATCAATAAGACTTTTACTTGCTTATGCCTGCTATCTTAAGATAAAACTTTTTCAAATAGATATTAAATCTGCACTTCTGAATTGGGATTTAAAAGAAGAGGTATTTGTTGCTCAACCCAAAGGATTTGAAGATCCATTATTCCCAGATTATGTCTTTAAACTCAAAAAGGCCTTGTATGGTCTAAAACAAGCTCCAAGAGCTTGGTATGATAAAATGACATCCTTCTTACTTCAAAAAGGATTCTATAGAGGTGGTGCTGATAAGACACTTTTCACCAAATGTAGTAGAAAAAATGTTCTTGTAGCACAAATATATGTAGATGACATCATCTATGGATCCACCTCTAAATCTCTAACAGATGAATTTTTGAATCTTATGAGTGGAGAATTCGAAATGAGCAATGTTGGAGAATCATCATATTTTCTTGGTTTGCAAATACAACAACAAAATGACAATATTCTTCTTTCTCAAGAAAAATATGCAAGGAATTTAGTTGAGAAATTCGAACTAAAAAGTGCAACACCTATGGCAACTCCGATGCCAACTACCGGAAAACTTCAAACGAATCCTGGAGAAAAATCAGTTAATCAGAAATTATACAGATCTATGATAGGAAGCTTGCTGTACCTAACTGCTACTAGACCAGACATTGCCTTTAGTGTGGGATGTTGTGCAAGATTTCAAGCAGATCCTAGAGAATCACATCTAAAAGCTGTAAAACGAATCATAAGATACGTTAATGGTACCCTAGATTATGGTTTATCATACTCTATGGATACGAACAACAGCCTTGTTGCCTATTCTGATGTGGACTGGGCAGGATGTGTAGAAGATCGGAAAAGCACTTCTGGTGGATGCTTCTATGTTGGTCAAAATCTTGTAGCTTGGCACAGCAAGAAACAAAATTCACAATCTTTGTCAACTTGTGAAGCAGAATATATTGCTGCCAGTACATGCTGTACCCAACTTTTGGGGATGAAACAAATGCTCATTGACTACGGAATAAATATTTCTACTATAAGCATCTTTTGTGATAACTCAAGTGCTATTCGCTTGACTGAAAATCCAGTTAAACATTCTCGTACTAAACATATAGATATTAGATATCACTTTATTAGAGAATTATATGAGAATTGAGTTATCAAATTAGAATATGTGCCATCTGAACAACAACTTGCTGATATTCTCACTAAACCCTTAGACAGAGCAACATTCTAAAATTTAAGGAAATCTATTGGCATTGTCAAGGTACATTAGTACCTTGTGTTTCAAGGTTTCAACTTTTGCATCGCCTTAGTTAAAACCGGTTTTCAACCTTTCTCTGGTAAAGGTTGGTCCTTGTTGTTGTTCTTTTGTCTCGCGAGAGGATGACAACATAACGGGGGAAAGTTCTATGTGAACTTGCGCTTAATGACATATCTTTGGGGGAGAAGAGGATGCGGAACTTGAGGTAACGAATTTGTTAATTAATCGTTTTCCTGTTTAAGAAAAGCCTGATTTTATTGCATATATTTATTTCTTTTGCTTAACAAAATTTCGGTACAATTGATGTTTATTCCATTATTTGTGTATGGATGTGTGTGATTCAATTGTTTCCGGTTAAGAAAAACTATTGTTATCTTGCTTTATTGTTTGGTAATCAATTGTTTACGCTTACAAAATTATGGTGTAATTGCGGTACTTTAATGTCTATGTTTGTTTCAATTGCTTCCGCTTGAGGTAAATAATTATGCAAGTTTATTTATTTGGTTTGTATGAATTGTTTATGGCTTAACAAAAAGGGTTTTCAGGATCAATTGTTTAGTCCAATTCGATTCCGGATAAGAGAAACTAAGTTAATTCTGATCTTAGTTAGACTTATCAAAGTGGAGGTTTCGGTTATTCAAGTCTAATCGAATGCCTTAACAAGAAATGCTAGTTAACTAACCTAGTACTTGTGTTGTTTAAAAGTGAAAGGTTTAAGTTATTATTTGAATAATTAGAACCCGATGAGAAAAATAGAGTTAATTCTGATCTTTATTTTGGTCTTATCGAACAAGCGATTGTATTTGTACAATCGGTTTAGCAAAAGAACTAAGGTGCTTAGTCAATTTTTGATTTGCTAAACTATTAGGGAAAATTGCTTCGGGCAATTGTTTCCTTGGTAACATATAAAAACAAAATTACTTTGTAGTTTCGGTTTTGATATTGGTTATCGAAAATGGTGTGTGGAACCCTCGTGCTTAACTCTTATAGGTTTTGCAAGTCTTTTAAGATTTGTAAGATCCTTTCGGTTTGTCCTTTATTTGCTCGTACCTTTGTCATTTTGTGACAAAAAGGGGGAGAAATATATGGAGTAAACAAGTGATTTGGTATCATTAAGGAAATGACATTGGTGCTTAAACGTTATATCTAACGAAAGAGTAAAGAATAGACTAAGGGGGAGTAACATATGATACATATCATATTGATACTTGTGGTTATCTTAACTACAAAGGGAATAACAAAGACGTGCGGATTAAAAATCTACCTATCTTACCTTTAGGGGGAGTATTAGCTTTGTTATCATAATGTCAACAACGGCATTTATGGATTGAATGTATACAAGTTATTATGCTGTTGAAACTTGGAATCAAGCGTACGTGTAATGAATTCTTGTAATTTGTTTATCCATATGATGTAAGAGTTTTGTCACTAAAATTGACAAAGGGGGGATTGTTAGAGCATAGCTCAGTTGAACCCACCAAGCGTTGGTATGTCAAGTTTGGTTGTCATATTTTAGTGAACAAAAACTCATTTAAAGAGTCGCTTGATTATTTACTAGAGTCAACTTCGTATAGGTTAACTAGAAAGTTACTAGGATATGAGACTTACAAGTATTACGAGAAAACTTGAAGAATGTGAAGAAGTAAAGAGCTACATCGACGACATCATCCTTCCTCTTGAGGTTAGCAATATTTGACTTGAACTTTTTCATTCCTAACGTATCTTTCAAGTCGTGCATAACTGCGAAGCTGTGAATGATTATACTCTAGTTAGACATAGTATTAAGGAATTACAATGCGAAGTATAACGTCTATCTTTCGAACTTCGTATATAAGACGTCGACATAATCGTATGAATGCTATTGTGATTATGTATAGGTATGGGTGAAGATTTCGTCCTAGGAAACAATGTTTTACATTCGTTTAAAGGAAGTACAATTCATAAACTTGTTTTATGAATCGAAAGGTAAATCGCTAGGCTTATTGGTATTGTTATTCATTGCAAATCTTTGGATTACCAATATGTGTGTTTAGTATAACCGCTCATAACTTGTTTATGTATCTTGGTAAAACTATTCACAATGCCTGACTTTTGTATGGGTATGACTTTTATTAGTGAAACCGATCTTAAGTAATCACCTGAGATGGTATGATCGATATATTGTGATTGGTATGACCAACTCTAGACATTGGGGAACCGATCCTAGTAAGAGGTGTAACCGATCACAAGCATGTGGAATCGATCCTTGTAAGAGGTACAACAAGTCTTAGTAATTGGTAACCGATCCTATGACTTGTGCAACCGATTACAAGTTAAATACCATAATTATGTTGTAACCGATCCTAGTACCAAGTCAACCAAATTTTGGAAAGCTAGTGTGACCGATCCTAGTACCCACATGGAGGTAAAACCGAAGCTTTGTGTTTTGGTAGAACCGTGAAACCCATTAATGGTGATTTGATAGGATAATCAATCACATAGTTCTTGGAAGTCAGATATATCAATTCTAAACTCGTTTGGAAGTGTGGAAAATCGGTTCCAAGATTGTAAATATGAAAAAGGATTTACAAAGTAAAGATGTCGACATACTTTGAACATGTGTAGTAATTCTTATCTATTATTGTTCAAAGATATTCCTTAATAACTAAAGGAGAATCCCGGATCGAAATAAATTGAGAATCTTTTAATTAAGGTTTTTAGTTTTATATGCTTTTAATTTCCAGCAATTAAATGCATATCTTTAGAAAATAAAAATTAGTAATATGCATTTACTAATTGGAGATTTTCTACTGAGATTTCGGTCAATATTTGGATAGAGCATTTCCAGGAATTATGAAAACCGAATTTGGAAATATATTGCATATCTTTGAGAATATTTGGTTTTGGAAATTCCTTGGTGTCCAAACTTCCTTGGTCTATAAATATTGAAGTTTGCATTTCAAGCAAACTAATCCTCAGAGCCAGCAAAACTACCTAGTTGTGTTGTTACTGGTGGAGCCGTCTATTCAGAGAGGAAAGTGCCCTAATTAGGCGAAATCTCTTACGACCGCTCGTTTTAAAGACTTCTTTGGGATTGGGAAGTTCTACGAGTACCGTTGGTGGGAAACTTGATAATTGCAGTTTATTATTAGTTTTCTATTGATTTGATTGACTAATGGTTGTTGAACTTTGATTGCACCTAGTTTGTTTATGCTTGAGAATCTTCTCTTCTGATATAAGATTCACTCAAACTAGATCAAAGTATCGACGGGGATCTTTAGACCGTTTGTAGATCTAAAGACGTCTTGTGATAATCCATCATTAACAGACTCCGTTCTATGTGTGATTGATCACAAGAGATTCAAGTTGATTGTGTGCAGGTGTTTATTGAAGATCTAAGAAGATTTGAAGACAAAGAAGATTTCTTATTTGAGTTCATAATCTTTGGTATGCACAAAACTTGATAGGCTGGGGATCCAACTATAATCGGTTTATCTTTTTGATAACCTTGATTGATTAGTTGAGTAGATCAGCATCAATACATTTCTTTGTGATTAAGAGTATTGATTGCATAGTCTAAACAAATACTTTGGTAGTTGTTGATTGATTGACCTAAACCTGACAAAAGAGTTTATTGGGATAAACGAAAGATCCTTTTGTCAAACTCATATCACGTTGTTTGAAAAGAGTTGTTACCGAACAGATTTGTTATTCCTTTACTATTTTGAATACGAACCAAAGGAATTGTTCCAAGTGCGTGACTTATTGCAAGTTGGAGGCGCAGGGATACAGACGGAACTAGGTGAACTATAAGTTTAGTTGCTTGGTCTCAACTATACGAAGTTGGTTTAGATTTTGTATAGCGGCTTAATCCTGAGAGTATCAATTCTGGACAAGGTCCTGAGGTTTTTCTACATTTGCGGTTTCCTCGTTAACAAAATCTTGCCGTGTCTTTTATTTTTTCTATTTCCGCAATTATAATTGTTTTTATTATAATTAGAAGTAAAATACACAAACGTTAATTTTTAATTACTTGATAGCAATCCTATTGTGTTTGGTTAAGTCCGAACCTATTATCAAGTAATCATACTTCGTTGTTGTAATGTCTCGATCTTGCATCCATAGTCAATCACGCAAGTTATCTTGTTGTTGTACTGTCTCGATTTCGTATCTATAGACGATCACACGAAGTATGAACCGATTAGTTGTATTGTCTCGACTCAGTCCATAGAGAATCACTTTCGGAGAAAGAACTTATAGGTGGAAAAGTTTTAGATTGAGGTATATTTAGGTACCCTCGTATTTTCACATACATAATGGTAGGGTTGAATTTAAGGAGATGTTCTAGGAAAGTCAGAATACTTTATACCTACCTTCAATTGTTCAGTGGTATATACATTTTTTAGTTTATGAGTTGGAGTATTTAGGCGCTGACTTAAGGGTAGTATTGCTTTCTATTGTTATAAAATGCAAAATTTTAATGTCTATTACAAAGGGTATTACTAAGCTAAGTAGCCACATATGTACCTTGATAATGTCTGCAACCAAAGATCTAACTAAGCAAAATACAATTTTGTCTCATGGCCACTTGGTTTAAATAGGTGAGCTAACTAAGTAATCTTCCCTTGCAACTAGGTATATGCATCCTTTAATTTCTAAGTTGGAGTTGTTAGGCACAGACTAAAGGGCAGTATCGTTTTACATTGTTCTAAAATGCAAATTTATAATGTCTATCGCTAAGGATTTCACTAAAACAGGTAGCCACGTATGCACCTTTCTAAGGTCTGCAATCAAGTATCTAACTGAAATAAAAACATCTATGTCCCATCGCCACTTAGTTTTACAAAGATGATGTTCACTAAGTTGTGTTTCCTTGCAACTACATCTAAAACCAGTAACTAAGATGGTTGGGATCACATGGTTAGTAGTAGTTACAAGGATAAGGTAACTCAGTTAAATATTTAATATGCACAAATAATCCTAGAGTGCAAGTACACCTGATAACACCTCAGACCCTATATACAATAGGAAGTAAAAATGACTTAAATAAGTACACAAGTACGTCCTTCGCATCAAAACACAATTTAATATATCCAATAATATTTATTAAGCAATATATATGGTAATTGAATTCAAGAGAATGTAAATTTTGAAAGCATAATATTTAAATTTAATAACCCATGTTTTATAATACATTTATAATGATGCTCATATTTTAAGAATTTACAGTAACAATTCTAAAATTCATTGCGATAGTCTAAACTAAAGAATGTGATACAATGAATAGATTAAACCACAAAAAAGAAGGATTTTATGTATTAAAAAAATAAAAATGAGAACTAATTAAGATAGTTTGACGAGATAATTACCTTCATTCCGGTTACCGGAAAGCCAAGCAACATTTATTATCAACACTTTTAAGATTTATTTGTGGATCTTACAAAACCGGTTGCACCTACAAGATTCTCACCCTAAAACCTATAAAGAATTAAGTGAATTTTCAGATTAGGTAATCCAATTTTGATTGAAAAAAAGTGTGATACTAGATATGTGAAGGACGTATTTAGGCATCTGCCCTGTTACCATAATATGGAATAATCAATGGATTCCTCTCATTCAACTTCTCAAACGAAGAAAAAAATGATAAAAAAAGGTCTTAGTGATAAGCAGTAGTGTGTTGTACAAATAAAGTTGGATTTGAACATGTAGGGTAATGTGGTCAACTTTAATGGTCTACAATTAAATACTAGCAAAGTTTTAGTCGGGCCATATGGAGCTCATAAATCTAAGTTTAATTCAGTTTTATTATTCTTGGAATCCGATTAATAATAAAAATAATAAGAAAAATAATAGCAGTTGAAGTTACCTTAGGAAATTATCACAATTTTAATTATATGGAAACAATGATTTCCTATACTAGACTTCTTTCAAACTTATAAATAGGACCCAACATGGAAGATACTTTTTCAAGTTAAAGCAAAACTCCCAAGGTGCATTTTTTTTAAATATCCCACAAGTTGTATAGTTTTTAATACTTAACATCAATATTATGCTTGGTAAAAATAACAAACTCTGTAAAAGGAGATTAACACTCTATCTAGATCACCTGTTGCATGCCATGTATCAAACAAAAAAAAAGGTTAAAAGTTAATCTTTTTAATTTTTTTAAATAAACTGTATATTCTTTTGATAAAATATCACAATACCGACAAAGAAAATTTAAATGATAGGTCATATTGCATAATCAACGAAGGACGAAGTTCAAATCAACAAGAAAACAATTCAATACATCTTTAACCATGTCCGCAGAAGTAGAACTTCAGAAAACACAACAGTTTTTCTACAGAAGAATAATGGTCGGTTTGTGAATTCAAGAAGATGAAATTCAGGACAATAATAAAGCAATCAAGAACAACATTTAAACTACAATCCAGAAAGATCAACATTTTTTTTTTCTGAAGAAATAACAGGAAAGAAGATTATCTGGTGACGGAATCAATGGACGTCTTTGATTGAGAATATATTGGAATACTATAAGAAGAGAACGACCATGACTATGTTTTATGAAGAATTCAAGAAAAAGTAAGTGAACCGAATAAAATTAAGACTATATGAGTTTTATATATTACGTACTAAACTTACAAAATTAACTTATACATGCTTAAATCAGGAGACAATGGAATCAATAAGATTGGCTCGCCACAACCGGATGATCCCGACGAAAATAGAAAGAGTATATTGGCGAATCCATAGTGGGGCATGTGGTGTCGCAGGCCCCATAAGAATTTTCAAACTTATCACACACCTATCTATATCTAATACGTGTCCGGCAACTAAGTCATCTGCCCCTAAATAATTTCTTTGAGAATTAGTATATGCGGTAATTGCTACTCCAATCCGTAGAACTAACTCAACCGCTATCTCCCCGATCAAAAATCACCCAAAAATTAAGGAAATGGTTGCTTCATTAATCTTTCAAAGTTTAGAGGTTTTGGTAAATTAATCTTTCAAAAGTAATGGAGTACACCAGTTCTCCTTGCTCCCATCTTAAGTAATTCCTTTACTGATTGTTGGGGCTATAATTGATTTCTTACAACATTGATGTATTTAATTTTATTTTTCTATATTAGCATGTTGATTTATTGCACTGCAATTCGGGATTGTCGTAAAAATATGGCTCTATTATGTGAATGTGTCCTTGGAGAGATATCAACTGCTAAACATAAAGATAAATCATCCAATTCATTAGGAGAGGCATTATTTTGCACTCTCAAAAAATTTCAAGAACAATATGTGCCCCATTAAACTTTTGTTCTGGATTCACCATGAAGCAACTGACATGATACAATGCAATGAAAATATGGTAAGCGTGGATTTGGTTGAAATTTTTACCTGCTAGAATTAGACATAGCTAAACATGTGTTGGTTCGAGTAAATGGCAGGGTAAAACATTCACCTGCGAGGCGACGATGCTAGGCTTGGTTGAGAACAGACAATGGTACTATATGGCATGCAACAGACGTGTTGAAAAGTTCGAGTACAATGAAGACGAGGAACCATAATGTAGTAAGTGCAAAAACAAATTTGAAGATGATATACCATGGTGAGAATGAACGATGTTTTTAAATAATGGATGGACAATACACCGAGACTTACTAACGCCTTAAAATATACACAGGTACAAACTGAATTTGGTTGTAAAGGATGACAAAGATACTGCAGTATTCACAGTGATGGGAAATACAACAAAAAAGTTGATGAAATGCACTTCCAAAGAACATGTACATCATCTGGACAATTAACTAAAGAACTTTTTTTCGGTCTTAAGTAACGACGAGTAGTTTAAAAAGATTAATTCTATTAATAGTAATGTCATAGAAGTATGGGTATCCTGAATTGATATAAGTTATTTATTGTGTGATCGATTAAGTTGTAGTCTTCTTAAAGTATTTTGATACATTAACTAAGTTGTTGTTTTCTTTAATGTATTGTCACAAAGAAATAAAATATGTACTCTTAAAACTAAAGGGAGAGGTTGAGCTGGAGCCGTAAGACCCCGGCGATACCTAGTTGACGTAGCATAAATTAAAACACAGTTGATTGTGAAAATTTTATCTTTTCAATTTTTTTATGGTACCGTGCTTTTAATTATTATTTGGACGGTTAGGCAAAGACAAAGTAAAACAAAAGAAAAACTTTATTTTTACTACTCCCTCGGTTTCTAAAATATAGGGTTGTTTGGTTTTCACAAAAATTAAGAAAACTAATCATTGTAGCCACTTTATCATGTTTTTTCCTAATCTTTCCTTTGGTCCCTACTCATTTGTTATTAGAGAAAGAGGAGAGAGAAGTTGTCTCATTTTTGTATTAGGAGAGAAAAGGGAGAAAGAGAAGTGGTCCCTCTATGAGTATAGTAGTAAAATCATAGCATTTAACTTTCCACATACGGAAACAAACCTATTTTTTTTAACATACCCAAATAAGAAAATAAGTCTATTTTTTAAAACGGAAGGAGTAATACATAAGAATAATGGATATCCTATTCACTAACGAGCAGAAAAAAAGAAAAATTTCCATAAAAAAACCCTACCGAACACCAGGTCTTAAAACCACGATCAAGTGAAGTGACCTGAATTACTACGCACTTGAATACTTGATAGTGTAAAATCTTATCTTTTCAAGCTATTTATGTTGCTGAGCTTTTAGTTGCTTTTTGGACGGTCACTGAACAATGGATTTGGCTCAAACTTCATCAATTTGAGGCAGTCCCTTCATTTGTAGTCGTCTAGGAGTAAAAAAGAAAAGAAAAACCACCTTTAACCGAAGCATCCAGGAAGGATACAATCTAACCAATATACAACTGGAAGTACAATTATACATCCTTCTTTTTTACTTTTTAACCAAATTAATATTTAATTTGTGGAAGCAGCAAATAGAAAAAGAGTTCCCAAAAAACCAATTCACATTCCCCACTCTCTCCATCTCTCTCCCCATAAAAAGAGAGAGAAACAGAAAATGTTGGTCTAGAAAAAAGAAGAAGTTGAACAGAGATTTGGAAGCTCTGATGAAGTTCTGAACTTAAAAAAATAATGAGTTTGGTGGATTAACAATTAAGTAAAAGCAAAGTGTGGAAGAAGATGACAACAAGGAATGGAGAAGAAGAACAACACCATACATCAATAAGATTACCCCCATCATCAACAGCAACAGCAAATAATCATCATCATCCCCCAAATCACAGCAACAGATATTACCCAACTCATAACTACCCAACACATTCAACATCATCATCAAGAGCATCATTCAAAGGCTGTTGTTGTTGTTTATTTCTTCTCTTAACATTTCTAGGTTTACTAGTACTTGCTGTAATACTAATCATAGTTTTAGCAGTAAAACCCAAAAAACCTCAATACGAATTACAACAAGTTAGTGTTCAGTATGTTGGTATAGCAGCAGCCACATCAGGTGGTGCAATATCAAGTAACAGTATAGTTCCATCAGCATCATTATCATTCAATATCAAGATGATTTTCACGGCTGTAAATCCTAATAAGGTAGGGATTCAATATAGTCCGACTCAATTTGATGTTATGTATAGAGGTGTTCCTCTTGGTAGAGCTTCGATTTCTGGATTTGATCAGCCTGCTCATAGTGTTAGACAAGTTCAGACTACTATTAGTGTTGATAGAGTTAATTTGCTCCAAGCTGAAGCTACTGATTTGGTTAAAGATGCTACTCTTTATGATCGTGTTGAGCTTAGGATTACTGGTGATGTTGGTGCTAAGATCCGTCTTCTGGGTATCACTTCCCCTAAGGTTAAGGTATGTGTCTTCATCTTCCCCAATTTCTCTGGTTTTTTTCATTGCTAACGTGCGCCGCAACTTTACCTTTTCTTTTGCTGTGTAAACCTGCGCACCCACCACCACCACCTCCTCCACCACTACATTTTCTAAATCAGGGGGGTTTTCATTTTCTCTGTTTTTTTTGCTAATGTGCGCCGATTGTTACCCCTTTGCTTTTGTGCTGTGTGTGGACACTGAACTGTGCCATTTTTGTTTTTGTGTTTGTTAAAATGCGCCAACTGTTGATTTGTTTTTGGTGTGTAGTAGTAGTAGAATGTACGACACTGGTCTTGTGCGCAGAGCCACCGGCCCACTATGTGTATCTCCCTGATGCTACGGCAACAATGCTAACGTGATCTGTTGTTGGCGTAGGATTGGGGCAATTTCAATCAAAAGTTGTTAACTTTTTAACAAGAATAAGTACACCAGTTAAGTTGCCAACATTAGGTGTTGCGTTGAGAACCATTGTTGGCAAATGTATGATCTTAATCAGTAAGGAATAGATTATGTCTGGTGAAATTCAGGTGTTTGATTCTTTGCCGCGTAAAAACGCTATTTTATGGACTTGGTAGAAACGCCATTTTACGCCATTTTGTGACTATCCGATACTGTAATTTTGAAAGCGGATGCCTTTGTTTTGCATCATTTTTCTTTTCACTGCATCTGGTACCCTTTATGCATTTGGTGATAATTAGAAATTGATTACTACTAGGACCTGACTCATTTGAGGATGCTGTGGCAAAAACATTCGTCAATGCATGTGAATACTCAATTTGATATTTTTTGTCTGTGTGAGTGGCAATTCCTGATGCTTGACAGTGTTTTTTTTTTTTTTTTTTTTTTTTAAATAATGTTGCAGGGATGATAGTGTTGAGAAACTTACAAAATATCCCTATCCAAATTTCTTTCCGCATTCTCTGGTAAATGCTAACATGGTTACAATTACAAATTGCCAAGTTTATTCTAACCTTGAGCATCTTGTGTGTGTTTTTGTTTGTTTGTGGTGTGATGAAATGGTATAGGTATCAGTGGACTGTGCAATAGTGATTAGCCCAAGGAAGAGTTCTTTGACATACAAACAATGTGGTGTTGATGGGTTGAATGTCTAGTGAAGAAAGCATCTCAAGATTCTCAATGTGTTCCTAAGCTGCATCATCAACTTTTGATTGGAATTTTTAACAAATTTTTATTTAGAGAGAAAAAGAAAAAGAAAGAAAGGGAAAAACCCTTGTTCTACCACCTTATGTTGTCCACTTTGTGAGCAAAGTGAATCAAAAGGTCGATAAAAAAAAAATTAAAGAGAGACAGAGAGGAAAAAAAGAAAGAAAGGAAGCTCTCTGTTGAATAGGAGTATATCTCATGATTTGAGAAATGCAAACCTTTTTTGCCCATCTTATTATTATTGTTTATTTATTATTGCAAAACTAGTGAATTGTTCCTTGCCTTCAGTATATTCTTATTTTTGCTGTCCCGGTGGTCTATTTTTGAAGTCTTTTTAAGCTTCTTTTTGAGGTAGACTGATCTTTTATGATGTGGAGTCCACTGAATTTTGGTGGAAATTTTTCGTCCTAGTGTTGGATTTAAAATTTCTAACTACCAGTATGTTCTTTCATGATTCACCTTAATAGCGGCTGTACCACTGAATTCTAAGCGCAAAATGAGAATAATTGGCGCATTCTAAATGGACAATTTGTCACCTTTAAACCTAAGCAGTAATATGAATGGCCGCACTATGGCCCTCATCACAACCGCACCGCATGGGCCTCAATAATTTATACGGACACCAACCGTGAAAGAAAACCAGGCATGTTTCACCTGACATTGGACAAGGATCTTCGCAAATAAATTGATTTTGAGAAAAAATGTTAAATTGTTGCACCGGGAGGATATGATTGTAGCACGTCTGGAATTCCCGAACAAGGGCTTCATATAATTGATCCTTATCTTAATCTCATACTTAATGTAATGCACTTGATTTTGGCATCATTCGACTTTGGCTTCTTCAAAGTTTCTTTTTCTCTTTTCCTTTGGCAAGCAAGACTTTATTCCTCAGCTTTGTTGAGTAAAAGAAAGAAATGATGAACTGAGTGGAGAAGAAAAATATCGGATGTAAAGGAGTTTGGAATTGTTGTTGTGCCCCAAAAATACATTAATTTCTACAGCTTAAAGGTTCCTGTCATACTCTTTCTCATGGAGTATTGTGCACATTATTCCTGTTTCTTTCCCATGTGTTTGGTTGACGATACGAGTTTAGTTTTTGATTGATTAAAATTACGAAAGAAAATAATAGATGTCTGAATACGTAATTTATGCCTCCACTGGGAGTTTTTTTTTTTTTTTGGCACATCAAGAGCATTTTTGAGCCAGTAGATTCATGACTGTCATCTTTTCGGCCATTTTTTTTATGCATGATTTGTTTTGTTGAGCATTTTTGAACCAATCGTAAGGAAATAGGAGAATTTTCTGTTTGGGTCTCTTCCATATTGAGATTGGTTTCATAATTCAATTAGGAAAGCGTTTACTTGGCGATTAATCTTAGGAAATTGTTTTGTGCTCTCTATAGTGTAGGGTTGAAATTGAAGATGTGAGACAATCCAATCTAGAAGAATGGTAAAGTGCTTAGGAGCGCTACCGTGAAGGTCAATATTGTGAATGAAAAACTTGTAAAGACATGACTTTGGTGTTCTAATAGTTAGGGTTTTTGGGTTTTGCTCTAAAACAAGTTTCTAGAGAGTTTTCGTGTTTCTCATATATTCCTACCAACAGTGAACTAGGTTAAAAAGAGAAGACATAAGGCTGGTTTAAAGAATGGCTTAGAGAGTTGGTCTCTATGGATTTCTTCAATGACGTTCCGGGTTTGGCTTATTAACTCTTTGGGTCCTGTCTTGGGTTGCAGAAAGAACATGTAATGAGCTTGATATAATGAAAGTTTTTCTAGTGTGTTGACCGTGGATGTATCTTGTAAAGGTGAACCACGTATATCTTGTGTGTTAGAGCATTGCTCGGTCGAACTCACAAGTGTTGCTATCTCAAGCTTGTTGACAAATTTAGTTGTCCAAACTCTATCTTGATTTCTAGTCTGCAATTGGTTAAGTCTCGGACTAGGATAAAAATGTAGTTCAAAAACAGAGGATTACAACAGTCATCATTGCGTCCTGCCGTTTGAATGCGAAGATCAATCGAAGCTTTTGGAGAACTTCATCAACAAAAGGTAAGTGAAGACTGAACCACCTATATCTCAAGTTATATTCACTTTCTATCATTTGAGACGATGTACCATAACTAATTAGACTAGTATGCATAGACAAGAATTTCGAGTCAAGTTTATCTTGATAATTTCTCAAAATATAACGGCTAAGCTTAATGAACATTTGTTCATACTTGATGAATTTCAGTTAAGGACAATTTATTGTTCGGAATCAAAATCATGATTCAAGTTTATCATTCGGAAATAGCCTGGAACAGTGATATGTGTCATTGATGTTATTCAGGAATGTTTCGAATTGATTTAGAAATATATAGAACTATTATTGATTCAGATACAAGACAGTGGTATCATTTTTACTGGGATAACTGTATAAGTCTGAACCCGTATTACATGTATTCGTACAAGTAGCGGAGTATCTATATACATATCGAGTTACAGATTAGTGGTAATCATATTCTTATGTATATCATATGAAAATATGTGTGACTCGTAAACCGGATCGATGTGCATACTCGTATGCAAACCATTCTTGAACTGTGGTTACAGAACCGGGGGTGAGTATCCAAACCGGTACACAAGCTAAAACAATTTTGTATTATTGAACTCAGTAGCGTTTCCAAACCGGTACACAAACCGATTCAGCTCTGTGAACTCCGGAACTGGTGACAGTCCTTAAGTTTCCAAACCGGTACGCAAACCTTAAAAGTTCTGTGAACTCCGGAACTTCGGTTTGGTGGAAAGTTTGCAAACTGGTACACAAACCTAAAAAGTTATGTGAACTCCGAAACTCGGTTTTGGTTTAAATTTCAAACCGGTTTGCGAACTGTCTCACGAACTACTATGTATTTGTACTCGTACATCTGCTAATCATGTCGATTATACTTTCAAGTGTGTTTAAATTATTTCTTCGAGATAATTAACATTTGATTAATTCTCTATAAACACTAGACATAATTGATTACATGTTTGTGACTTAGAGTTAATGTCTTATGTGTTCATGAAAATCAAGATTAAGCTTTTAAATTTAGACCGGCTAGTTTTGGCTAACCATGTTTAACATAGTATTTGTACACGGTTCGGTTACGGTCGCACCTAACCAGAGTGTATATCTTGTTTATGTAAATCATATTCAATGGATTCATCTAATAGTGGATATTGTTTGCTTGGTTCCAAAGTTATCTTAGCTTAAACCTAAAGCAACCTATACTTTGAATGTTTATAAAAAAAAAGAACTCCAAGCAACTGAGATTTTTGAATCCTGACACTACTTTTTGGTCTGTCCTAGTTGTATCTAGAGTCTTCCTCTCCAGAAACCCTTTTATGGTTTTGAGACTATAAAGACTTCATTGGGATTCGTGAAGCCAGGTTCATTTATCTTTCCTTGATAACTCGAGTATCCTGATCTTCATTGTTTGTAGATCTTGCTCCAACGATCAAGATAGATAGTGATCATCAAAGGTCTATTCGTCTCAGATTTTGTAGATTCCACAAGTTTTATACTTGTGAGGTGAATAATAATCTTAGCTGCACTTCGGGTTGCATAAGTCCGGATTTTGAGGATAGCTAGACTTATATCAAATTGCTATCGATTTCCATCACCTTGATCGTACATTTGATTTTGATCATATGTTTCAATCGTAATCAGGAAATCAATTTTATAGGCTTAATCTGTGGGAGGAAGGAAATCAATTTTATAGGCTTAATCCGTGGGAGGAAGATTTGGTTTAAAGTCTTCAATTGAGTTGAAGCAACTCTTAGTTGGTGTGATGTCATCTAAGGGAATCAATTGCACGTCTGGGATTCAAGATGCGTAAGGAGCGCGACTGTACCTTAATCGATGGGATCCCTTTTAGGGCTAAACTACATTTCAATCCGAAGTTAATTGGTAGTAGGCTAGTGTCTGTAGCGGCTTAATACAGTTTGGTGTTCGATCTGGACTAGGTCCCGGAGTTTTTCTGAATTTGCGGTTTCCTCGTTAACAAAACTTCTAGTGTCTGTGTTATTTCTTTTTCCGCATTATATTGTTTATCTTTGTGCCTTGATCAATCATAATAGAGACATCCGACCTAGTTTGTTGGATACGACTTGATTGATTCTTGGACATTGGTCTTTGGTACCGTCCAAGTTATCTCTTTGTGATTAGGTTCACGGATTCGTTTTGTAAACGTTATAATTGCAAGAGATCGAGATTTAACTCTAAGATACTATTCCTTGATTGAGTTTAACTCTCAGAGTTGTATTGAGTTTGTCCATACAGATTGCCTAAGAAAAAAGTGGTGGTGTATTTTGGTACCCCCACGTTTTCACTGTGTTATGGTTGTGCGATTGATAATATTTTGTCACTTTCGTATCTCTCCTATTATTCATCATGTTTGGTTCAAACCACAATTGCCCCATGTTGTCCTGTATCCGCTGTGCTCGGGGTGCCAATTTCCCAACACCATTTCGCTTTCTCTCGGAACAAGGTGATCAAATTTTGTCCAGTCCATGCCTATGTTATTGTTCATGTGGGTTGCATAAACCACCCTAAATACATGTTTATCCTGAAATTTTCAAACTCATAATACTAGTAACGACTTTCTAGATTCCTCTGGAAAGTCATTTTAGGTGTAAATTGGGTCTTTATATCCCTTAGTTTAGACTTATGGTGGGTTTGGTTGCAGGATTCACAATTTCGAGGAATTTATAATCTCATGGGATTACAAATTCCAAGATTCATGTGGATCCCTCATGTGTTTGGTAACTCAATTAAAATTTCTTGGATTCATAGAATTCTATCATTTTAAAGTGTATGTACTGTTTGGCATTACCCTCGAAACCTTAAAATTGTATATATATACATAGGATTTAGAGTTAAAAAAATTGGGTCAATAAATTCCTTGATAAGTTTCCCATCAAATCTTAGGAGGAGGGGTCGGATTCCATATGGAGGATTTGCTGGAAGAGTGATTCACGTAGGAAACGTGATTCCCGAGATTTGGGCAACCAAATGTACGAATGGAAACATAATTCCACCTGTAAATGGTGGTTTTTAGTTCAGGGCTAAAATTGTAAAACCCTGTATTTAATGCGTCGTCGCTCTGCAAAGAGACTGAGCCATTTAAAAGTAATGAGTGCCCGGGCCTCTCTACTTACAAATGTATTGAGCAATTCAGTATATTTATATGAAATTTATTCAGAATGGTGCATGTAGCAACAATCCCAAACATTTTATAAATTTTATTAATCCCTCGCCTGCTTGTTCATTAATGTATGGTTTATTGAGTATTCTTCCTATGCTATGTTCCCCGGATGAACCCTTAATATTGGTATGACATGACAATTAGTGTTCACTCGCAGCTGAGTAGCATGAATTTCCCGAAATACCAAGATTAAGGTTTGCATGAAAGTACTCAGTCAGAAGACGTGCTAACTGCTCTCTGAGGATAAAGTTAAAGAATTTTGTGTCGAACACACATAATTTATCAAATTTGTTCAATTTTGTGATAGCTCACAAAATTCAAATTTTGGCCTAATTAATTTGCAAAAATTAGGTTTTTTTCGCCCTACGCAATATCTCGAACCCTATTGGTCGAGGCCAAACCTAGGTAAGCTAGGAAATTAATCCGCCATGGACTAGTAAGAGCAAAATCCTACCCAAAAAATCAGAAAACAAGAAATAAAAAAGGAACCGCGGAAAATAGGAGCAGCAACAAGAGGAGGCGTGGCCGCGCCACATGGTCGGCCAGTTCGCCCTAGCAAGCGCCACCCGTAGCCGAATGGCCACGCTCCATGTTACCCCTGTCGGCTCCCCTTTTTCCATCGACCAATCAGGTCGCTCTAAACACGCCACATGCACTTAGAATGTGGCCGGGCCCATGCTGCTTGCCGTCCCCCTTTCCCATCGACCAATCAGGTCGCTCTAAATGCGCCACATGCACTTGGAATGTGGCCGGGCCCATGCTGCTTGTCGGCCCTCTTTCCTATCGACCAATCAGGTCGCTTTAAACCCGCCACACGCATTAAATAAAGCCAAACTGCGCTAATACCTAGTGGTCGTCGCGTCAACATGTCCGCCATGCCAATTAGATAATCAACCTGCCAAATCGCGCCGGCATGCTAATTGGCAGGCCATGCTATTCCGGCAGCCGCGTGCTATCTCATTTTTTGTTCGTGGCCAATGCCATAACAAACTCTAACCAGGGTATTCTGATCAGAATAGAGCTCTTGTTTTAACGACAGTGGTCGAATCAAGAGGAAACCCTAATTATTAGTCATGGCCTAAATTATGCCACTTCAGACCCACAAGCCATGTGGGACCCAGAAGAATGGCGCTCGCGCCATATTATGGCCACCCATGATCGTCCCCACATTATGGCCTTGCCATAATTTCTTTATTCAACATGGCCACGGTAGTATACGCCAAGATATAGTGGCCGCAGCCACGCCAGGCAGGCGTCACTCCACCACGCTACCGGCAGGCACCAATTACGCCACTATGCCACTGGCAGGTGCCACTCCGCCACTATGCCACTGGTAGGCGTCAGTTACGCCACTACGCCACTGGCAGGTGCCAATTATGCCACTATGCCACTGGCAGGCGCCAACAAGATGTGACCATAATCAACGGCCACCCTCTTCCATAAATTACAATCTCGGCCGTCCAACTTCGCGGCCTAGATTAAATCTCAGCCGACCAACCAAGACTAACTTAATAGCGTCACACGCTATTTTTTGCGGCAAGTCTCATGAATTAGCTCGCCACACATGATCACCCGCCGCCTAGTTTGCGCGCGATTGGTCAGAATAACTAGGTCTTGCACACAAGACCCACTCAGCAATCTGCTGCATATTTTCCACGAAAATACTCGAGACATCAAACATGTCACAAACTGGGGGATGCTCACTGGGGTATTGGTCTGGCGGTTTACAGCATGCGGCGCGCAACACGCCCATTACGATAAAGTGTCAGGAAATGACGGACAGTTAATGAGCAGTAAGTGAGTAGTGGGTGTAAGGATGACCAGTCTTCTGTCGTGGTGGAAACATGATGGTCACCACTTTTTACACGACTCCACTTCTCCACTACTTAACTGTCTCCACTTCCTACGAGATCAGGTGTGCTCAATCATGACTTGTATAAATAGGTTTTCGACCTATTTCGACAAAAAACAAGTGTTATCAACACAAGTATCCATAAAATACCAAGAACTGATAGCTTACATTCCGCAAGCCAGTTCCATATTCTGATACAAGTAATAAAACAACCACACCTTCAAAATTAAATATTTTGATCTCAACACCTTCTTCGCTTCCCTCCCTAAGATCAACCATTCTCCTTCACTTTATGACCGAAGCAAGTCTGGAACGGCCAGTTCTTGGTTTAAGCCAGAATTGTACAGATTGATCTCTCGAATCTA
Organism: Papaver atlanticum; assembly: GCA_023531105.1. Classification (NCBI taxonomy): domain Eukaryota; kingdom Viridiplantae; phylum Streptophyta; class Magnoliopsida; order Ranunculales; family Papaveraceae; genus Papaver; species Papaver atlanticum. Next base: position 7,118,705 of record JAJJMB010000948.1, read on the forward strand.
AAGTACTCCCGTGCAGTGCATTTGTTAAGGGTTTAGATTCATTTCTCGGCGGCACACCCAAATTTACCATTTCCAGCAGAATCAGTTTTTACCCCCAAACACCACTAAATATCATGGACCCATAAATCCCACCTTTAAAATTCTACATCCAAACCCACCATTAGGGATTGTGTGTTATTTGATGTACTGGATTTGTTGTTCGAATTCTCTGGTTTATCACTTATTTTCTACTTATCTTGGATTTTTTGGCTTTACTACATACTCTAGGTATCTTAGTAATCTGCATATTAAAAAAATAATCTATTCTAATAGGATTTAGGAAGTATGGAAATCCAAGCAAGGAATATCCAAGGCTATGACAATAAGGATGTTAGATAATTTCTAACATCCTTATATTATATTTCTTTGTGAAACCAAGAACCTGCAACAAAAAATGGTGAACCATCTTAGACCTGTTAATTTCTTTAATGTTTGGTTCTTAAACCTTATAGGTGCATCAGGTGGTCTTTGAGAGATATAATGAAACCTGCTTAAGCAAACTGCGTAGTTCCATTACAGTAGTTCGGTAGTAATAGGTGATCTAAAATTTATCTTTGAGTAAGGAGGAAAAGTTAGGTAGAATTTCCCAATCACAACATGAGCTCGAGTACTTTGTAAATCTAGTTGGTAGTCGTGGTTTGTAAGATATGCAATTTTCATGGAATCCCTATACTAGAAGTCAATGGTCTTAGTTAATTCTTGAAAGGTTGGATACGGTCATAGAAAAGTCTTATTGGTTTAATATGTTTCTTATTGGTTTAATATGTTTCCTTTGTATTTTCTGTGTCATCTCACTGAAAATTATAAAAAGATGATTGGTAATAATGATTTCCATGGTCCTATGGCTTTTATGCATTGTTAGTCTTTAACCTCTGTTAAACACGGTTTGAGGCATTGGAGATATAAGTCCTAAATAGATTATGTCAGTAGTTTTCTTGTTTCGGTGTCAATTACCAGTAAAAACTAGAGTTAGAAAACAATCTAAAATATTTGTTTGATATTGAATTTGACTGTTGGCGTCCAAAAGGTCAGGAAGAGATGCTTGCTTTAGCCAATAGGAATACAAGATATTCCCATGACATGGAAAATTATAGGAAGAGAAAAACTCGAATTGAATGCTTACAAAATAAATTGGGGATCTTGTTAACGGATAAGAATGATATTGCAAGTAATCTTAGAGAACATCTCACTACCATATCTAAATCTACGAAGACTCATATTCCAAGTGACTATTAATTAATGATATTCTGCCTTGTGTCCCTGATGTTGACAATGATTTGTTGTTGGCCATACCAAGTGATAACGAGGTTAGGATAATTGTATTTCGAATGAAACCATGGGCCTCCCCAGGTCTGGATGGTTTTCCACCGGGTTTTTATCAAACCATGAGGGAGACTATAGGCCAGGATATCATCAATATATATGGTTCAATCATTCTTCCACTCAAATTTTTTGTTGAAACAATGCCACCTAAATTTGGTATCTCTTATACCTAAATTCAATTGTCCTAATATTGCTGCTAATTTTAGGACTATTAGCCTTTGTAATACTTCTTATAAAATAATTTCTAAGCTTTTAGCTAGTATGCTAGGACCTACTCTCAATAAGATAATATCTTATTTTCAGTCCGCTTTTTTGCAAGGTATACAAAAGTTGGACAATATAGTTATTGCGCATGAAATGATAGACACTAAGAAAAGATCTAGGAAGAAATAAGGAGACATGGATATCAAGATCGACATGTCGAAAGCTTTTAACAGAGTTTTAACACAGTCGAGTGGTCTTTTGTTTTGTATTTTCTTAAAAGATTATCTTATTAAGCAGTGTATCAGTACGGTTTCTACTTCGATTATGTTAAATGGTGCCAGGTGATATCTTCTTTTCGGAAAGGGGTCTTAGACAGTGAGACCTCTTATCTCCCTATATTTTCATTTTACGTATGGAATATTTCTCTAAAAGTTTTCTTTCAGCTGAATCTCGAGATAATATTCATGGTATTAAGGGTACTCCAGATTATTCTTTTGTTAGTCATCTGTTTTTTTCCAGATAATTGCTTGATCTTTCGCAAGGTCGCAACAAGTGAAGTTAGGAAGATGAATGAGATAATCAAGAACTTTAGCAGGTTGTTAGGTCAGTATATTAATTTTGTAAAATTTGTGTTGCCTTTAGTAGTAAAACGGAAAATGGACTAAGAGAAAAAATTGCCAGTATCCTTGAAATTAAGAAAATGGGCCTCCAAGATAGGTATCTTGGTGTTCCTTTGCAGGATAGGTATCTTGGTGTTCCTTTGCAACAACAAAGGAACAAGTATGAGTCTTTTGAACCTCTCCTTGATAAGTTTAGGAAAAAAACATGGTATTTGTATATTAATCCGGCAGGTAAGATTACCTTGACCCAAACTGTGCTAAGGACTCTAGCTTCTCATCATATGGTTGTGTTTCATATGCCAAAAAGACTGATTAAGAAATGGTTGTGTTTCATATGCCAAAAATACTGATTAAGAAAACCAACTCTATCCAAATGAAAATTTGATAGCTTAAAAATATGAACTTCAAAGGAGTCTATATGGAAAGATGGAACTGTATTTCGTTACCAAAAAAATTTGGTGGTTTAAACATTAGAAAGACTGAGTTGTTTAACTTAGATCTTTTGTTTAGGCTTGGTTGGAGAATGATCGACCAGCCGAATGCTTTATGGGAAACTATCTTGAAACATAAGTATTTCGCCAATATATATCCTTTAACTAGTATTATTCCTAACCATGATTCACGACTCTCGACGGGAATTAGGGAAGGTTTAGAAACTGCTTGGAAGTACCATTGTTGGGAAATAGGTGATGGATCTCACATATGTGTTTGGAGGCATAAATGGATACCATAACTGAATTCTCCACCTATTTCTAGAATGTATTCTAGTCATATGGAGATTGTGGATCAACTAATGGATAGAGAGTCTAGAAATTGGAAGGATGGAGTTATCAAGTCTTTATTAGAGGAGGAGACTGTGAAAAACATTCTTTAAATCACAATTCTTATGATGGGTGTGGATAAAATTAGATGGGAGAAGAGTATTAATGGTCTTTTTTCAGTTAAAACTGTAAATATTGCAATCTTGAATGAAAAAATTGGGCCTTTCTATTGTTCCTAATAGTAATTTTCCATGGAGTAGTATACGGAGATTGAAACTTCCACCAAAAGTTATGATGTTTGGAAATGTATTCACGGTTGTCTATTAGTCATAGATAAACTAGTTAAATATAATCAAAACTGTGATATTTTACATCCTTTCTATGGTAACCATGATGAATCTTTGCAGTCTTTGAATGTGACTATACGAAAGGTATTTAGCTTATAGTGGAACCAAATGCTTTGATTCAACTACAAATAATAGGTTTTTGTGCTTGATATAAAGGCTGGTTAAAAATCTCAATCATGTATGTTTTACAAAGACAGGTTGGTATCTCATTATGGGATCTATGAAAGAAAATATGTGAAATTACGAGGGTACCCAAATACACCACGCTTTTTCGTTTCAACCTATAAGTCCAATACTAAGTGTGATCGTCTATGGAAAAATTCAAGACAATACAAGAACAAGGTCTTTACTTGATAATAGTTATGGTCCCAAACCAATTTACTATAGGATTAATATCATGTGATTAGGATTTAACGTACTAGTGTATTTACTTTTAATTATAATAAAACAATTATAATTGCAGAAAGTAAAAGTAAATTGAAAAAGTGGGGGTACAACAACCTCACCCAATATTTCGCTTAGCAATCTGTATGGACTAACTCCAATACTTTTAAGAGAATCAACTAGACAGTCTGACTCAATCTTAATAAAAAGTATATCAAAGAGTTATATCTTAATTTCTCGATTCAATACTTACTCAAGCAAATAGTAATCTGCGAGTCTAATTGAATACAAGAGAAATTAACTTGAACGGTACCAAACACCAATGTTCAAGGATCAATCAATTTCAATCAACAACCAAAGGTCGGATTTACCAATTGATCGATTCAACGCACAACCTGTGATATTTCAATTATATAACAAAATATAATGCGGAAAGAAATAATCAGGAGTTTTGTTGACGAGGAAACCGCAAATGCAGAAAACCCCCGGGGCCTAGTCCAGATTGAACACATACTATATTAAGCCGCTACAGACACTAGCCTACTACAAACTAACTTCGGTCTGGACTGTAGTTGAACCCCAATCAATCTCACACTGATCCAAGGTACAGTTGCGCTCCTTACGTCTATGATCCCAGCAGGATATTACGCATTTGATTCCCTTAGATGATCTCACCCACAACTAAGAGTTGCTACGACCCAAAGTCGAAGACTTTAATAAACAAATCTGTATCACACAGAAAAGTCTACAGGAATAGATAAATCTGTGTCCTACGGAAATACCTACGAGTTTTGTTCCGTCTTTTGATAAATCAAGGTGAATATGAACCAATTGATATACCGGACTTATATTGCCGAAGAACAACCTAGAAATATCAATCACCAACACAATAATCTTAATCGACTAACGAAACAAGATATTGTGGAATCACAAACGATGAGACGAAGATGTTTTTGACTACTTTTCTATCTTGCCTATCGGAGAAATTAATCTCGAGCCAATTTTACAATTGTACTCAATACGATAGAAACAGCAAGATCAGATCACGCAACTACAAAGAAAATAGTTGGGTCTGGCTTCAAAATCCCAATGAAGTCTCCAGGTCGTTAACCTACAGGGTCTCGGTAGAAACCTAAGGTTAAAGGAGAATCGACTCTAGCTTATACAACTAGTATCACACAGTAAGTGTGGGGATTAGGTTTCCCATTTGCTAGAGTTCTCCTTTATATAGTCTCCAAATCAGGGTCTGCAATCTAAGTTACCTTGGTAACAAAGCATTCAATATTCACCGTTAGATGAAAACCTGATTAGATTCAAGCTAATATCTTTCAACCATTAGATCAAACTTATCTTTTTATACACAAATGAAATACACGTTCGTTCAGGTTTGTGCAACCGTGCCTAAACGTGTACACCTAGTTGGTTAAACAGTAGTTAACCAAATGGTTAGCCATATGAGCACTTTCATATCAAACTTATTCATCTTCACCATAACTAGTTCAAATGACTCAAAAGAACTAGTTAGAGAGTTGTTCAATTGCTTAGATTGCTTAGAAGTATATAAGACACAATCGAAGCAAAAACAATTTTGATTCACTCGAATCGATTTATGAACATTATAGACACAGTTTGCAAATATACATTCCTTAGTTTATATATGTCTTAGTTCACGAATAAACCGTTTTTAGAAAATAACCCACTAAAGTATGCATACCGGTACGCATACTTAAGTACCCATATTGAGTTTGTTTCCAGTTCACAAACTCCAGCAGAAATTCACGGGATGTGAACTTCCGGCAGTACGCATACAGGTACGCGTACTTTAGTTCCGGTTATCCTAAGCCGCAAAGTATGCATACTTTGGTTCAAGGATTTTGGACTTACACAAGTATGAGTTCACATACAATGTTTATATCCATTCAAGGTTATATATTCTAAACTCTCATTTCAATCATTGAAACATTCTTAGGGGATGTTAAATAAAGGTTATTCACACACTATTTTTCATCAAAGCGATTTTCAAGATATTGAAATAATCAACATGACTTTTGTCACTTGTAAAGATGAACTTGGCCAAAGCGAAAGGTTAACAACACATATTTCGAGAAATAGATAAGCGAGATAAACTCGGCTCGAAATAGCAAATGTGTATAATCGAAGTCTATATAGCAATACGACTTTTGTCTCAAGATAGGAGATAGAGTAGATAGACTTTTCAGTGATAGATAAGTTCAAGTCCCCACATACCTTTTAGTCGATGAAGTTCCACTAGTTCCTTAAGTAGTTCTTCGCCTTTGTATGATGAACGCCATGGAGTCTAGAGCTCAACTACACTTTCTATCCTAGTCCGAGACTTAGCTATAAGTAGAATAGAAATCAAGACTTATAGTTTTGGGAACTAAACTTGACAAACAAGCTTGAGATAGCAACTCTTGCGAGTTCGACCGAGCAGTGCTCTAACAATCTCCTCCTTTGTCAATTTTAGTGACAAAACTATCAATACATATGGAATAAAAAATAAATAAATTTTGCAGCTTCTCTTCTGTTAGAGCATAGCTCGGTTGAACCCACCAAGCGTTGGTATGTCAAGTTTGGTTATCATATTTTAGTGATCCAAAACTCATTTAAAGAGTCTCTTGATTATGTACTAGAGTCAACTTCGTATAGGTTAGCTTGAAAGTATTAGGATATGAGACATTACAAGTATTACGAAGACTTGAAGAAGTAAGGAGCTACAACGACAACATCATCCTTCCACTTGAGGTTAGTGATATTTGACTTGAACTGTTTCATTCCCTAAAGTATCTTTCAAATCGTGCATATTGAAAACATAACTACGAAGCATGAATGATTATACTCTAGTTAGACATAGTATTAAGGAATACAATACGAGGTTTATTGCGTAATCATTAAACTTTGTATATAAGACATCAACATAATCGTTTGAATGCTATTGTGATTATGTATAGGTATAGGGTGAAGATTTCATCCTAGGAAACAATGTTTTGCATTTGTTTAAAGGAAGTAAATTCATGAACTTGTTTTGTGAATCGAAAGGGAAATCGCTAGGCATTATTGGTATTGTTATTCATTGCATATCTTTTGAACTACCAATATGTGTGATTAGTATAACCGCTCATGACTTGTTTATGTTCTTGGTAAAACTATTCTCAAAGGCCTGACTTTTGTATTGGTATGACTTTTATTAGTGAAACCGATCTTAAGTAATCATTTGAGATGGTATGATCGATTTAGTGTTATTGATATGACCAACTCTAGGCAAAGGGGAACCGATCCTAGTAAGAGGTGAACCCGATCACAAGAGGGGAATCGATCCTTGTAAGAGGTGCAACACGTTTTTAGCAGATGGGGGAATCCTATGAACATGTGCAACAAGTTTATAGTTTTGGGGGAACTGATCCTATGGACATGTGCAGGCGATTATAGGTAGTTACCATAAGTTGTGGGGAACCGATCCTAGTACCTAGTCAACCGAATTGTGGTAACTAATGTGACTATGCAAAGTACTCACATGGAGGTAGAACCGAAACTTGTTTTGGTAGAACCGTGAAACCCATGATTGGTGATTGAGTGTTCTTAATCAATAAGGTGGTTCTTGAAAGTCAGATGAACCAATTCTAAACTTGTTTGGAAGTGTGGCAAATCGGTTTCAAGATTGTAAGTATGAAAGAGGACTTACAAAGTAAAGATGTCGACATACTTTGAACACGTGCAGTAACGCTTACCTTTTATTGTTCAAAGATATCCCTTAATAGCTAAAGGAAAATCCCGGATCGAAAAATAAGTTGAGAATCTTTGAATTAAGGTTTTTAATTTTATTTTTGGAAAATAAAAATTAGTAATCTGCATTTACTAGTTGGAGATTTTCTAAGAGATTTTTGGTCATTATTTGGACAAAGCATTTCCAGGAATTATGGAAACCGAATTCGGAATATATTGCATATCTTGAGAATATTTTCGGTTTTGGAAATTCCTTGGTGTCCAAACTTCCTTGGTCTATTAATACCAAAGTTTGCATTTCTAGCAAACTAATCCTCAGAGCCAGCAAAACTACCTCAGTTGTGTTGTTACTAGTGGAGCCGCCTATTCGGAGAGGAAAGTAACCTAATTAGGCAAAATCTCTTACGGCCGCTCGGTTTAAAGACTTCTTTGGGATTGAGAAGCTCTATTAGTACCGTTGGTGGGAAACTAGATAATTGCGGTTTATCTTTTGTTTTCGATTGATTTGATTGACTAACGGTGGTTGAACTTTGATTGCACCTAGTTTGTTTATGCTTGAGAATCTTCTTTTCTGATATAAGATTCACTCAGACTAGATCGAAGTTTCGATGGGGATCTTTAGACTGTTTGTAGATCTAAAGACGTCTTGTGATAATCCATTGTTAATAGACTCTGTTCTGTGCGTGATTGATCACATGAGATTCAAGTTGATTGTGTGCAAGTGTTTATTGAAGATCTAAGAAGATTTGAAGACAAAGAAGACTTTGAAGATTTCCGATTTGGGTTCATAATCTTTGGTGTGCACAATACTTGTTTCGTTTAAAGATGATCCAACTATAATCAGTTCATCCTTCTGGTAGATTGGATTGATTAGTTGAGTAGATCGGCATCAATACGTTTCTTTGTGATTCAAAGTATTGATTGCAAAATCTAAATGATTACTTCGGTAATTGTTAGTAGATAGATCTAAGGACCTGACAAAGGAGTTTATTGGGATAAACGGAAGAGCCTTTTTGTCGAACTCACATCACTTGGTTGAATAGAGTTGCTACCAAACAGATTTGTTGTTCCTTTACTGTTTGGAATACGAACCAAAGGAATTTTTCAAAGTACGTGACTTATTTACAAGTTGGAGGCGTGGGAATACAGACGGAACTAGGTGAAATATAGGTTTAGTTGCTTGGTCTCAAATATACAAAGTTGGTTTGATTTTGTATAGTGGCTTAATCCTGAGAGTATTCAATTCTGGGCAAGGTCCCGATTTTTTTTGCATTTGCGGTTTCCTCGTTAACAAAATCTTGCTGTGTCTTTTACTTTTCTATTTCCGCAATTATAATTGTTTTTATTATAATTAAAAGTATAATACACAAACGTTAATTCCTATTTACTTGATAGTAATCCTATTGTGTTTGGTTAAGTCCGAACCTCTTATCAAGTAAACATACTTCGTTGTTGTATTGTCTTGATCTCGTATCCATAGACGATCACACGAAGTGTGAACCGATTAGTTGTATTGTCTCGAATCAGTCCATAGACAATCACTTTCAGAGAAAGGACTTATAGGTGGAAAAGTTTTAGATTGAGGTATATTTGGGTACCCTCGTCTTTTCAATTGGTATCTGAGCAGGAAAACATGAAAAGATCTATCAATTTGTGTTTGATGCGATCCAACCTATAAGAATTGAATCTATGTCTAATTCAGTTAACGTAGTACAAGGAAATAATATCCTCAAGATCCCATGGTGGTAGACTCAAATGAAGAGTGCAATACTCTCATTAAAGGAATCTTCTAGGAGTTGGTTGAGAACTTACAACTTCTCGAGAAACTCTCTATTTCATCTAAGAGATGACACACTGATTTCCCCTTATGAATTTCTCATTCAAGGAAAAAATATAGTTCAAGCAGGTTTCTCTATGGTAACCTAAATGGGTCACTAAATACCTCCTCTGTTGCTTCTGTTTCTCATCGTGAACATCCCGCTAAGAGAAATTGTCATATCAAAATCTTAAGGTTTGTGAATCTTGTATTTGGTCCTTTATCAACAATATCACAAACAATCCTGTTGGATTAGATTTTAGAAGCAACCTTATGGAAAGGAATTCTCAAAATGAGAATCAAATAACTCGAAACCTTTTCAATAAAGTAAGAGCTCTTACTATATTGAAAAACAATATTGTAATAAAATCCTATTGCAATATAAGTCGAGTTAAAGAAACTCTTCGAACTTATGAGAACAAGAAGTATCTTTTCATTTTTTCAATGAAAAGTAGCCATATGCATTAACCTCACAATGGTTTCGTCGAAACCAGTGACAGGCTAAAGGGATTTGGTAATCCTGATATGTCAAACTATGGCATAACCCATAACTCATGGGTTGATCTTCGGTTTTGTGGACCATATCGGTTCCTAAAAATCCATGAACGGATTGGTATCATGCCTATTGAAAGAATCTGTTACCGAAAATATGTTTTCTTAAAAATAGATGTCTCCTCAACATCGGAAATAAAAACTTGGATTATTTTGCAAGTCTTTATAATATTTTCGGTCAACGGAAACTTTGTGATTTCTAAAAATATTTATCTAGAGGCTCTCTTAAGCATACTTTCAAGGATGATACCGAATGAAGATCTAAGGAGAAAGCTTACAACGATGATTCTTTCCAAGAAACTTGCTCGAATGTTCAAGGGAAAGTGCTACCAAATTCTTTATATGGTGAATGGAGTAACCTGTGGAGAAATTGTCAGTGAATACTGTATTCATGAGATTGAAAAATATCTTGATTCCCTGGAATCAAACAGGCTAATGTTGTGCAACAACACATGCTATCATTTAATTCAACTCATATCCTCTTCAAAGGTGCATGCATCCAGTTTACTAGATGGTGTACTAGACCTAATCGGAAGAAGAGTCCTACTTGATGAAAGAGTTGATACTGAATGGAAACGAGTACTCTACTACAAAGAGTTAATAAAAACTGCCATGAAAATTCGTCAAATGATGTTGTGCACCTTACCAACACTCTTAATCATCTTGAGAATGTTTTGTGGAAGTTTCAGTCTCTACTTGATGAGATTACTCCTTAAACGGAATTTCAAGTGACCTGAGAAGACACTTCTATTAGATAACAAGGATGAATAAGTTTAAACACTTGTTCAGGATAATAGACATCAATTTTTGATTTCTTTCAATGATTGCATTAGGTATATTATGAATAAAACTATCTTATTATGAATAAAATTATTTGATTTACAATTTTTCTTGTGATAGTTTTTGATTTGCATAGCCTGTGCTTGAATGCTTTATCTTATTGCTATGTATGTTTGTGGGATGTTTAATTTCGGTTTTACTACCTTGATATTCGATCTCATAATGTTGTGAACCCTTATGGTTTGGGTGACTTTTTGGTATAGCAAGATTAAGTTCTAGCCCATGTTGGTAGGCTTTATCAAAGGATCATGAAGGGTTCTGATTGAAACAATATGTGAAAAAGTCACAATATGTTGAATTGTTTGGTTTAGCATAAAAGCATATGTGTTTCGAGGTTTTCAACTTTTGCTTGCAATAGTTAAAAACCGGTTTTCAAACTTTTTCTGGTAAAGGTTGGTTGTTGTTATTCTTTTGTTTTGCATAAGGATGACAACATAATGATATTTCGATATCAATTCTCCCTGGAAGAAGATGCAAACATATTGGAGAAGATGATGCGAAATTTTAGGTAACAAGCTTGTTAGTTAATCGTTTTCCTGTTTAAGAAAAGCCTAATTTTATTGTGTATATTTATTGCTTTTGCTTAACAAAATTTCGGTACAATTGATGTTTTATTCCATTATATGTGTATGGATGTGTGTGTGATTCAATTGGTTCCGGTTAAGAAAACTACTGTTATCTTGCTTTATTGTTTGATATCAATCGTTTAGGCTTACAAAATTTGGGTGCAATTGCGGTGCTTTAATGTCTATGTTGTTTCAATTGCTTCCGATTGAGGTGAATAATTATGCAAGTTGATTTATTTAGTTTGTATGAATTGTTTATGGATTAACTAAAGAAAATGTTTTCGGGATGAATTGTTTAGTCCAATTCGATTCCGGATAAGAGAAACTAAGTTAATTCTGATCTTAGTTAGACTTATCAAAGTGGAGGTTTCGGTTATTCAAGTCTAATCGAATGCCTTAACAAGAAATGCTAGTTAACTAACCTAGTACTTGTCTTGTTTATAAGTTAAAGGTCTAAGTTATATGGATAATTAGAACCTGATGAGAAAAATAGAGTTATCTTTATTTTGGTCTAATCGAACAAGAGATTGTATTTGTACAATCGGTTGAGCAAAGGAACTAAGGTGCTTAGTCGATTTTTGGTTTGCTAAACTATTAGGGAAAATTGCTTCGGGCAATTGTTTCCTTGGTAACATATCAAAACAAAATTACTTTGTAGTTTCGGTTTTGATATTGGTTATAAAAAATGGTGTGTGGAACCCTCGTGCTTAACTCTATAGGTTGCAAGTCTTGTGAGATTTGTAAGATCCTTTCGGTTTGTCCTTTATTTTTTCGTTTCTTTGTCATTTTGTGACAAAAAGGGGGAGAAATATATGGAGTAAACAAGTGATACTGGTATTGATTTATATTGATTGGTATCACTAATGGAAAGGATAATGGTGCTTAAATGTTTATCTAACAAAAGAGTAAAAGCATAGACTAAGGGGGAGTAGCATATCATATGATACTTGTAGTTATATGGACTACAAAGGGAATAATAAAGACGTGCAGATTGATAAAATCTACCTATCGTACCTTTAGGGGGAGTATTAGCTTTGTTATTATAATGTCAACAATGGCATTTATGGATTGAATGTATACAGGTTATTGTGTTGTTGAATTCGGGAATCAAGCATATGTGTAATGAATTATTGTAATTTGTTTATCCGTATGATGTAAGAGTTTTGTCACTAAAATTGACAAAGGGGGAGATTGTTAGAGCATAGCTCGGTTGAACCCACCAAGCGTTGGTATGTCAAGTTTGGTTGTCATATTTTAGTGAGCCAAAACTCATTTAAAGAGTCGCTTGATTATGTACTAGAGTCAACTTCGTATAGATTAGCTTGAAAGTATTAGGATATGAGACATTATAAGTATTGCGAAGACTTGAAGAAGTGAAGAAGTAAGGAGCTACAACGACAACATCATCCTTCCACTTGAGGTTAGTGATATTTGACTTGAACTGTTTCATTCCCTAACGTATCTTTCAAGTCGTGCATATTGAAAACATAACTGCGAAGCATGAATGATTATACTCTAGTTAGACATAGTATTAAGGAATACAATACGAGGTTTATTGCTTAATCATTAAATTTTGTATATAAGACATCAACATAATCGTTTGAATGCTATTGTGATTATGTATAGGTATAGGGTGAAGATTTCATCCTAGGAAACAATGTTTTGCATTTGTTTAAAGGAAGTAAATTCATGAACTTGTTTTGTGAATCGAAAGGGAAATCGCTAGGCATTATTGGTATTGTTATTCATTTCATATCTTTTGAACTACCAATATGTGTGATTAGTATAACCGCTCATGACTTGTTTATGTTCTTGGTAAAACTATTCACAAAGGCCTGACGTTTGTATTGGTATGAATTTTATTAGTGAAATCGATCTTAAGTAATCATCTGAGATGGTATGACCGATTTAGTGTTATTGGTATGACCAACTCTAGGCAAAGGGGAACCGATCCTAGTAAGAGGTGCAACCGATCACAAGAGGGGAATCGATCCTTGTAAGAGGTGAAACACGTTTTTAGTAGATGGGGGAACCGATCCTATGAAAATGTGCAACAAGTTTGTAGTTTTGGGGGAACCGATCCTATGGACATGTGCAGGCGATTACAGGTAGTTACCATAAGTTGTGAGGAACCGATCCTAGTACCTAGTCAACCGAATTTTGGTAACTAGCGTGACTTTGCAAAGTACTCACATGGAGGTAGAACCGAAACTTGTTTTGGTAGAACCGTGAAACCCATGATTGGTGATTGAGTGTTATTAATCAATCACGTAGTTCTTGAAAGTCAGATGAAACAATTCTAAACTTGTTTGGAAGTGTGGCAAATCGGTTTCAAGATTGTAAGTATGAAAGAGGACTTACAAAGTAAAGATGTCGACATACTTTGAACACGTGCAGTAACGCTTACCTTTTATTGTTCAAAGATATTCCTTAATAGCTAAAGGAAAATCCCGGATCGAAAAATAAGTTGAGAATCTTTTAATTAAGGTTTTTAATTTTATTTTTGGAAAATGAAAATTAGTAATGTGCATTTACTAGTTGGAGATTTTCTAAGAGATTTTCGGTCATTATTTGGACAAAGCATTTCCAGGAATTATGGAAACCGAATTCGGAATATATTGCATATCTTGAGAATATTTTCGGTTTTGGAAATTCCTTGGTGTCCAAACTTCCCTGGTCTATAAATACCAAAGTTTACATTTGTAGCAAACTAATCCTCAGAGCCAGGAAAACTACCTCAGTTGTGTTGTTACTGGTGGAGCCGCCTATTCGGAGAGGAAAGTAACCAAATTAGGCAAAGTCTCTTACGGCCTCTCGGTTTAAAGACTTCTTTGGGATTGAGAAGCTCTATTAGTACCGTTGGTGGGAAACTAGATAATTACGGTTTATCTTTTGTTTTCGATTGATTTGATTGACTAACGGTGGTTGAACTTTGATTGCACCTAGTTTGTTTATGCTTGAGAATCTTCTCTTCTGATATAAGATTCACTCAAACTAGATCGAAGTTTCGACGGGGATCTTTAGACTGTTTGTAGATCTAAAGATGTCTTGTGATATTCCATTGTTAACAGACTCCGTTCTGTGCGTGAATGATCACAAGAGATTCAAGTTGATTGTGTGTAGGTGTTTATTGAAGATCTAAGAAGACTTTGAAGATTTCTGATTTGGGTTCATAATCTTTGGTGTGCACAATACTTGTTTCGGTTAAAGAGGATCCAACTATAATCAGTTTATCCGTTTGGTAGATTGGATTGATTAGTTGAGTAGATCAGCATTAATATGTTTCTTTGTGATTCAAAGTATTAATTGCAAAATCTAGACAATTACTTCGGTAATTGTTAGTAGATAGATCTAAGGACCTGACAAAGGAGTTTATTAGGATAAACGGAAGAGCCTTTTTGTCGAACTCACATCACTTGGTTGAATAGAGTTGCTACCAAACAGATGTTGTTCCTTTATTGTTTGGAATACGAACCAAAGGAATTGTTCAAAGTACGTGACTTATTTACAAGTTGGAGGCGTGGGAATACAGACGGAACTAGGTGAAATATAGGTTTAGTTGCTTGGTCTCAACTATACGAAGTTGGTTTGATTTTGTAAAGTGGCTTAATCCTAAAAGTATTCAATTCTGGACAAGGTCCCGGGGTTTTTATGTATTTGCGGTTTCCTCGTTAACAAAATCTTGCTGTGTCTTTTACTTTTCTATTTCCGCAATTATAATTGTTTTTATTATAATTAGAAGTAAAATACACAAACGTTAATTCCTATTTACTTGATAGTAATCCTATTGTGTTTGGTTAAGTCCGAACCTCTTATTCAAGTAAACATACTTCGTTGTTGCATTGTCTCGATCTCGTATCCATAGACGATCACACGAAGTGTGAACAGATTTGTTGTATTATCTCGACTCAGTCCATATACAATCACTTTCGGAGAAAGGACTTATAGGTGAAAAAGTTTTAGATTGAGGTATATTTGGGTACCCGCGTCTTTTCATCTTCCACATGCATGATCTCATTTGTTCTTCAACATTACTCGAAATCTTTGTCACTTCCAAGTACTCCAATGATTCCAAAGATATTCAAATCAGCATCATCGTTGTTGAAGATCCGTAGCCATAGCAATGAGAAAACAAAAGCTCTCAATCATTGTTACATAATGTCATAGTATTATTACACAGCATCAAAGTTCAATTGTATCACAACTTCGACAACAATACTATGGTGATATGTATCACTCCTCCTTTGTCAATACTTCATCTCACATGAAAACCACTCCCCCTTACATAATGATCCTAAAACCATATGTATTTGTAATGTGAACTACACATTAATTCTCCCCCTTTTTGTCAATAAAATTAGCAAAGGTACGAAAACTAGTGGGATCCTAATGAAATTTCTATAGAAACACTTCATGACCAAAAGAAAGCACATATCAACTTTTTACATGCAATCATATATCCGAAACTAAATGCATTCATCAAGGAGTTTATAAAGATACAAGATAACCCCTATAATATTCCACAGCCGCACTCCCCACAATGATTTGGCAATTAAGCACAAGTCCAATTAAGAACTCTCCCCCATAAAATGTCATTCCCGAAAGAACAACAAGAGCGACCTTGCTTTCACAAGAAAAGAAGGATTTCTTTGGACATAACAAATCACATGATGCATGAATTTGTATCCAAAAACTCAATTAAATTAACCACAAGAGAACCCATGATTAATTCAATCGGAAATGCTCAACATAAGAGAACTTACAGAGCCGAACGGTATATGCATAAAAATATGGATCAGGGAAGATCAATACTGCGGAATAAACAAAGATTTATTCTATCTTTCATCACTATTTGCACAATGACATACAGTAGACTTAATCTTTGTAAACAAAAGTCCATCCTTTCTTCCATCAATATTTGCATAATGACATAAAAGGCTTAACTTTTGTTTGTCAAAAGTTCATTCAATTTTATCATTACTTGCATATCGACATATGAAAGACTTAACTTTTGACCACGTATGGGACAATCATAGTTCACGGACGCAATATATAAAACCATAAAGATTAATACTGCAAAATCATCTTCCAAATAAACTTTAGAATTTAAACAAATAAATCTAAAAACATTGAAGATGAAAATCATTGGACATAGCTATGTGTAATCACAATAATGGCTATTCCAAACTCTAGTTATTCTTCTTAAAAACACAAGTATAAATTCTCATAAGAAGTTTTTCTAGACAAAATAAACAACTCTTAGAGAACATGATTGAAAAACATTAAACACGGCCAGCAACCAGAGATTGAACATGGACGAGCTCATCAGTTGCTTTCTTCAGTTAGTTTTTCAGAAAATCAAGATTCCTTGTTGCAATCCCAAGTTGTTCACGTACGACCTCAAAATCTCGAAGAAGATATCCTACCAGTTGCGATGACATCTGAAATGGTAGTTTGTTTTCATGATCAACAACATGATAGCAGGTTATGAAAACAGGGTTCTCGTGAAACTCGATAGTCTTGCCCTTCTCAACTTTGTCTTCCTTATTGCATCCATCCATTGTGTACACAAAATTCAGGTGAACTTTTTGACGTTCTGGAACGTGTATATATCAAGAAGGAGCATGATACATATATATATATGAGTGTTTCATAGGAAACCCTAGAGAAACTCGTATATGTTATGTACGGGTCAGGTGTACGTGCACAGTGGTTACAAACTTGGTACACAGCCAAGAGAGTGGTGGAGCCAAATTTAGACGAAGTCTTGAAAAATTCAAGGACCCATTCGAAACAAAAGGTGACATTCTTTGTTCAAAGGAACAGAGAGAATTGTTGAAACCAAGGCAATCTAACAAGGAATTATTCTCAAGAGTAAACGATCAAAAACATTACATGAAAGTACTGGAGCAAGGCTCAACAGTTTTATGATCATCGTTTTGTAAAGGAAAATAAAATATAACAACAACTACTTTCTCAAGACACAAAGGCTTCTTGAGAATTAGGAGCATCCTTCCACATTACAAGAAGGATGCTACATTGAGTAGTCATGTTGTATATTGATGAGCATTTTTCTCATCAAGAATATTGAATTCTTCTCTCTTTCCTTCATGAAGATTTTCATAAAAATCACTAGGATTAGTTGAAGGGGATTTAACCAGAGGGGAACAAGGAATACCTGAATCTGCTACTTTCCTTGCCTTTTTGATGCTCCATTTGAGTCTGTTTATGCTTATCTTGAGCTCCGAGACTCGATTATTGATATGAATGAAATCTAGAGCAGACACCTCGGGTTTACGGTCTTCTTCAGAGAGAGATAAGGAATTTGACTTTTCTTTCTTTCTCCTATGCCTTTTTCTCTTCTCAGAGAAATTTAAAGAGTCATTTGTCCATCTGTCATTCTTCCTTCTATAATTGTAGGCATTTTTTGTCTCAAAATAATCTAGAAATGACTCAACACAGCATTTCTTTTGATTGCAGACACTACCTTTAACTCCAGCAATATGAGATACAGGTTTGATTACTTCTTTAGATATCCATTCAAGAATGTTGTGAAGTTTCTCATTCCTCAGTCGAAAACGACATTTTCGTTCAAGATGACCTTTGTTTCCGGAATAATAGCAGTTAAAGGAATTGTTCTTGATTGTTCTCATGCGAGTTAAATTTGAAGAAGTACAATCCTTATTCCTATGACCGTAAGCTGCTGGAAGAGTTTTTTCACATGAAGAGTTGTCATTAGCATGAACAAAATTGATATTACCAGTACTTGGAGGGTCTATTCCCTTATAGCCCAGACCACGTGTATCACGATGTTCTTTACAAGCTCCAAGCATAGAAAATAATTTTGTAGAGCTAGAATTGAATCTTTTCAGATTCTCTTCCAGTGAGTTTACCTTATTAAGGGAAGCAATTGAAAAGTGGGGGTACAACAACCTCACCCAATATTTCGCTTAGCAATATGTATGGACTAACTCCAATATACTTTTAAGAGAATCAACTAGATAGTCAGACTCAATCTTAATAAAAAGTATATCTCAATTTATCGATTAAATACTTACTCAAGCAAATAGTAATCTGCGAGTCTAATTGAATACAAGAGAAATTAACTTGAACGGTACCAAACACCAATGTTCAAGGATCAATCAATTTCAATCAACAACCAAAGGTCGGATTTACCAATTGATCGATTCAACGCACAACCTGTGATATTTCAATTATATAACAAAATATAATGCGGAAAGAAATAACACAGACATCAGGAGTTTTGTTGACGAGGAAACCGCAAATGCAGAAAAACCCCGGGGCCTAGTCCAGATTGAACACATACTATATTAAGCCGCTACAGACACTAGCCTACTACAAACTAACTTCGGTCTGGACTGTAGTTGAACCCCAATCAATCTCACACTGATCCAAGGTACAGTTGCGCTCCTTACGTCTATGATCCCAGCAGGATATTACGTATTTGATTCCCTTAGATGATCTCACCCACAACTAGGAGTTGCTACGACCCAAAGTCGAAGACTTTAATAAACAAATCTGTATCACACAGAAAAGTCTACAGGAATAGATAAATCTGTGTCCTACGGAAATACCTACGAGTTTTGTTCCGTCTTTTGATAAATCAAGGTGAATATGAACCAATTGATATACCGGACTTATATTGCCGAAGAACAACCTAGAAATATCAATCACCAACACAATAATCTTAATCGACTAACGAAACAAGATATTGTGGAATCACAAACGATGAGACGAAGATGTTTGTGACTACTTTTCTATCTTGCCTATCGGAGAAATTAATTTGAGCCAATTTTACAATTGTACTCAATACGATAGAAACAACAAATTCAGATCACGCAACTACAGAGAAAATATTGGGTCTGGCTTCACAATCCTAATGAAGTCTTTAAGTCGTTAACCTACAGGGTCTCGGTAGAAACCTAAGGTTAAAGCAGGATCGACTCTAGCTTATACAACTAGTATCACACAGGAGGTGTAGGGATTAGGTTTCCCAGTTGCTAGAGTTTTCCTTTATATAGTCTCCAAATCAGGGTTTGAAATCTAAGTTACCTTGGTAACAAAGCATTCAATATTCACCGTTAGATGAAAACCTAATTAGATTCAATCTAATATATTTCAACCATTAGATCGAACTTAGCTTGTTATACACAAATGAAATGCACGTTCATTTAGGTTTGTGTAACCGTACCTAAACGTGTACACCTAGTTGGTTCAACAGTAGTTAACCAAATGGTTAGCCATATGAGCACTTTCATATCAACCTTATTCATCTTCACAATAACTAGTTCAAATGACTCAAAATAACTAGTTAGAGAGTTATTCAATTGCTTAGATCTCATAGAAGTATATAAGACATAATCGAAGCAAAAACGATTTTGATTCACTCGAATCGATTCATGAACATTATAGCCACGTTTTGCAAATATGCATTCCTTAGTTTATATATGTGTTAGCTCACGAATAAACCGTTTTTAGAAAAAAAAACCCACTAAAGTATGCATACCGGTACGCATACTTAAGTACCCGGATTGAGTTTGTTTTCAGTTCACAAACTCTAGCAGAAATTCACGGGATGTGAACTTACGGCAGTACGCATACAGGTACGCGGACTTTAGTTCTTGTTATCCTGAGCAGCAAAGTACGCATACTTTGATTCAAGGATTTTGGACTTACACAAGTATGAGTTCACATACAATGTTTATATCCATTCAAGGTTATATATTCTATACTCTCATTTCAATCATTGAAACATTCTTAGAGGATGTTAAATAGAGGTTTTTCACACACTATTTTTCATCAAAGCGATGTTCAAGATATTGAGATAATCAACATGACTTTCGTCACTTGTAAAGATGAACTTGGCCAACGAAAGCTTACCAACACATATTTCGAGAAATAGATAAGCGATATAAAGTCGGCTCGAAATAGCAAATGTGTATAATCGAAGTCTATATAGCAATACGAATTTTGTCTCAAGATAGGAGATAGAGTAGATAGACTTTTGAGTGATAGATAAGTTCAAGTCTCCACATACCTTTTAGTCGATGAAGTTCCACCAGTTCCTTGAGTAGTTCTTCGTCTTTGTATGATGAACGCAGTGGAGTCTAGAGCTCAACTACACTTTCTATCCTAGTCCGAGACTTAGCTATAAGTAGACTTGAAATCAAGACTTATAGTTTTGGCAACTAAACTTGACCAACAAGCTTGAGATAGCAACGCTTGTGAGTTCGACCGAGCAGTGCTCTAACATAAATCACATAACAATATTTTGTTAATGAGGAAACCGCAAATGCAGAAAAACCTCGGGACCTAGTCCAGTTTTGAATAATCCGAGAATCAAGCTGTTATACAAACAACAAAGGCAACTTCGTATAAATTAGACCAAGTAATCTAACCCTAGTTACTTAGTTCCCTTAGTATCCCTGTGTCTATGACCATCTGGTCACGTATGTTAATCCCAAGACAGAAAATCACTATCTTGAGTTGCTTTACCGATGTAAAGTCGTAAGCACTCAACTACTTTAGATCATCTTCCAAACAGTAAAGGAACAAAGTTGTTTGGTAACTACTCCAATAATATTTTAGAAAAAGATTCGTTGAGTTTTGACAAAGGCTCTTTTGTTTAAACAAGTAAACTCTTTTGTCGGGTAAGATCAATCCAAATCAGTAACTTAGATTCGAATTCAGAACTAATAGATTCAGATATTGAAATATACCCCCAAATGATAGTTCCTGATCTAAACGACTATATGATCAAATCTATCAAAGATAAATCAAATCTAAGTCGGATCCCATCCGAACAAGATGTGTGCAAAAATCACAAGATACAAAAACCAATAAGAAAAAATCGTCTTGTCTTCAAATCTTCCATTGCCTTCTTATGTACCTGCACACCACAAACTTGAATCCACTTATGATCGATTACACACAGAATGAAGTATGTTAACAATGGATGATCACAAGTTGTCTTTAGATCTAAAAACATTTATAAAGATCTCGTCAATACTTTGATCTAGTTTGAGTGACCCTTATGTCAGAGGAGAAGGCTCTCAAGAATAATCAAACTCGGTGCAATCAAAGTTTCAACAACCTTTAGTCAATCAAATCAATAATTGAAAACTAAAATAACAATGTAATTATCTAGTTTCCTACCAACGGTACTCGTAGAGCTTCTTAATCCTACGAAAATCTTTAAACGAGCGGTCGTAAGATATTTCTCCTAATTAGGGTACTTTCCTCTCCGGATAGACGGATCCACCAGAAACAACACGACTGAAGTTTGCCTGGCTCTTAGGATAGTTTGCAAGAAATGCAAACTCAAATATTTATAGACCAAGGTTGTTTGGACAACAAGGAAATTCCAAAACCAAAAATATTCTCAAGATATGCAATAAGTACCTAATTTCGGTTTTTATATTTCCAACTAATATCCAACCTGTAATTACGAAATCTCTCATTAGAAAATATCTAATATTAGTTTAGTACTTAACTAATATATAACTTTCCAAGAGATATGTATTGATTTGCTGGAAAATCAAAAACATATAATCGAAAATCTTAATTCAAAGATTCTCAAAATTTTGGATCTGGATCACCTTGAGTATCAAGGAATATCATTGGACAATAAAAGATACGAATTAGATTCATGTCCGAATTATGTCGACATCCAGAACTTTCCTATTTAGCAAACCCTAATTTCAAACTCACACAAAACCGTAAAATAATATGTGAATATAGAGGATCGGTTTTTCTCTTGGGACCGGTTCTACCATGACTCCTAACATAGGTTAAGATCGGTTCTACCAGGTCTCCAAATATAGGTAGGAATCGGTTCTACCATGAATCCTAACAAAATCTAGGATCATTTCTACCAAGTATCTAAATGTAGGTAAGGATCGGTTCTATCAAGACTCTCAATAATAGCTAAGATCGGTTCTACCATGTATCCCATTATAGGTCAGGATCGGTTCCACCAAGAATGTCAACATAAGTTAAGATCGGTTATACCTCATATCCCAAACTAGGTAAAGATCGGTTATACCATAACTCTCATCATAAGTCAAGATAGGTTCTACAAAGTTCTTACCTAGGTTCGAATTGGTCATCTAATAGATCTACAATGAAAACCAAACCAAAACGCCTATTGATTTCCTTTCGATGACGAAACAAGTTTCATTATGTACTTCCTTTAAATATACTTTCTTAGCTAGGATGAAATCACGCCTATATCCAATACACAATCAAGTAACGAGTTACATAGATTATGTCGATGTCACATTTATGAAGTTCAAAAGATAAACGCTATACTTCGTAATCTATTCATCCTTGACACTTTGATCATAATAAAATGACCAAGTCTAATACTAGAGAATTAAATATAACCTCGCATGTTATGTTTTCAATCTTAAACGACCTGAAAGCAACGATAGGAATGGAAACAAGTCAAGTCAGTATCACTATACCTCAAGTGCAAGGATGATATCTTCATTGTAGTCGATACGTCTTAACAATCTTCAAGTTAATACTTGTATGTCTTAATATTCCAACAATTTCTATACTAACCTAAACGAAGTTGGCTCTAGTACATTCAATCAAGCGACTCTAATTGAGTTTTGATACTAAAATATGACAACCAACCTTGACATACAAACGCTTGGTAGGTTCAACCGAAAAATGCTCTAACAAGATGTAATCTTGTCTTTGAAGGAAAAAACTATCTGTATAGGTAATGTTTAACCAAATTAATCAATTTACAGATTCTTGGGAAAAAACCTAAAGTAATACATGTAATTTTGTTGATAGAAATAATATTGTTATTGATAGAAATCAGAGATGAATCAGACATGATGCTCCATTTCATAAGATAAACTAAGAAGCTAATTATTATGAGCATACTTAGTACGATGATGCAATGAGGCGCTGAAAGCTATCATTTGGGCTAATGAGTTGAAGCTTACTCATCTACAATTAGAATGTGATCGTAAAAATGTGGTATTTGCTGTCCAAGGGAACTATAATGCAGTTAAATGGACAAAAAAATGCAATTATTCAAGACTGTATGTATGTACTTAATAGTATAAAACATTGGAAATGTACTTATGTTCCTCGGGAGGCTAATAGCCTGTTTGGATACCAGAAGCAGAAGCACTTTTGCTTCTGCTTCTGGCAGAAGTTACTTCTGAAGGATTAGATTTAAAAGAAGCTTGTTTGGAAAACTCGTTACTTATAAGTCATTAAGCAATTAAGTTAGTTTGGCAGAAGAGATTTGTAAATTTTCAGTTTTGTGACGGAAGATGAAAGATATATAGATGCTGTATGTTCAAAAAATCCACACAAAAATCATGTACTCATTATTTTTGGAAAGCTTGAAATCAATTGGATTACTGTATTCTTTGGGAAACAAAAAATGACACGGTGTTTTCCAATAGTCGTAATTTCTCTGCTGAATTATGTCTCAAAAAATCTAAACAGGATTACAACGTAAATGAAGATAGTGATGATCTCGGCGCTGCGACAATGGCCTTAAATGCTCAAACTCAAGAATGGGAACCTCCTCCTCAAACGTATGTCAAATTAATGTTTATGCAGCTTTTATCCCAAACAATGGAGAGGCTGGTGCTATTTCAAAAGATAAAACTGGTAGATTTTTGGGGTGTCAAGCTGCTACATTCAATGCAACAAGTCCGTTACTTGCTGCGGCCAAAGCATGTAGTCTGGGAATTACATTGCCAGTGAATATACAGTTGGACAAAATTCAGGGAGATGCAATTAATGTTACAAATGCTGTTACAGAAGAAGCAAAGAACATACCATAGAGCATCAGGATCAACTATTTTATCAATCAGAAATGTGACAGTTCAGTTCACGCACAGACATTAAATTTAGAACAACCCCAAAAAATGTACAGTTTGCAAGACGAAACAATGTAAATGGATGGTGGAATGAAATCACACCTCCACTTTGTAATTTGTATTTCAGATATCCTCAATTTAAATGACTGATTGATAAAAGCAATATGTTCCTTCAAAAACAAAAACAAAATTATTTCAGCGATAATTAGGTTGGTATTTTTAAGTTATGTTTAAATCATGTCACACAACGTATAACTCATTTCAAAATCTACAGTTCGCATCATCAACTTAAACATGAACTTAAACATGAAAATGCTTACTTTGTAAACTTTTTTCAGCTTAAACATGATCTTCCCTAGATACCCAAAATTTTGAAAACTTCCTTTGGTCCAACTAAAATACACAGTATATAAATTACATATCAACAATCCCAACCATTTGATTGATGAAAACAATTCTAAAAGATATTACAGTATGAACCATCAACATGAAGATCAAGGAAAAGTAATCCATACCAATTTTGACGATATAATTTTCTTCCACAAATATTGATTTCGAAATCTTGCCAAGAAATAACCCAGAAATCAATATAAATTCATCTCAATGCCACACCTCGCAGTACTTCCAAACCCATTAATTTTTCTTAGAACAACATCAACTTATCCCTAGATTAGGGTTCAAATCCAAATCCAAATTTTCAAAAACCAATAATAATTTTGGAATCTTTGTGTCACAATCCAGAGGTTAGCAACAAAAGAAAAAGATCATGTATGAGATTATCAATTTATTTGTAAAAGAACTGAATTTTCTACTTTGAGGTTTTTGATGTCACGGGAAGAGAGAAAAGCAAAGCAGCAAGAAAAGACCGAGGAGAGAAGAGGATCAGTATGCGGGTCCTGCTAGAAGTGCAATTTTGCTTCTCTCAGGAGTTACTTTTTGACTTATAAGTAGCATATAGAAGTCGATATTTTTAGTGAATCCAGCCTAACTTTTGGCTTATTGACTTAAATAAGTTGAGAAGTAGCTTCTCAGACTGCATCCAAACAACCTATAATAATGTCGCAGACCTTCTAGTGAAAAAAGTTTATTCTCTAGCTGCTATTTTGTTTAGGTTTAATAACTTTTCTACCTGGGTGAAATCATCCGTAGAAGAAGACAATTATGTTCTGTTTTAAGAAATCAATATAGTTCCTTTTTAGTTGAAAAAAAAAATTAAAAAAAAATACTAGTATGGTACCAAGAAGGGAAATACTAGTATGTTTTAAGAAATCAATATAGTTTCTTTTTCTAGTAAAAATTTTAGAAAAAGGAAAGGTCAAATTGCTTTTTCTCAGGTCTATATATAAAGCTCAACTACAAAATATGAACTAGCAGGGTAAATTCATTTAGTTTATAATTGACCTGGACTACTAAGAAATTATTTTGATTCTAAAATAAGTTTGATTTACTATTACCTGTCATCCTTTTGGGATGTCATAACCAGAGACAGGGTCAAGACTCGTATGGCATCGATCAAACAAATATTTCCATACCAATCAAATTTTCAATCCTGCCACCAAAAATTTGTACCCACCTGAATTCAAAATTATCAAGATATTAAAAAATAGGTTTAGTATCTTTGTAATTTTGAAGTCACCCTCTCACTCCGTCCCTTGTCATAACCACCATAACTAGTGTTTTTGAATCTTGATTGTGGTTCTGAGGTTGCTCTACTGACAAGTAATATGGACAGGTTCATTACAAATTAAAGAGAGCCATAAGTGATTACATCAAATTTCTGCTCGACCACTACAAATTTTGTATGCTTAGGAATGCTTGTGAATTTCATATTCCGGCCACTACAGATTGATCGCATCGATACGGGGATACCAATGAGTCTTCGACTATCTAGGTCCACTACAAATTGTTCTAAAGAAGAAATTTTGCTTCCCAACTACATTAGTCGTACTAAAACTAGAAATAGGTTTGAGTTTATTAGCTTTAGCTAGTTTGTCGACCGTGTTCGGTTTTTTCTACACAAATATCTTGAAAACAATAAACATATGATAACATTTAGTACACCACTAATTGTCAAATACAATACCCAAGCATCATCGAATCAAGTGGAGTAAACACACCATAATTCGCACAATACAATAATATCAGGTAACAATTTGTTGTACGAGTCTAGGGTCCATCAAGGCAAGATGGGCAGACGTTTTTGGGTGTGTACTGACTACTGTTGTTGCATGTACATCAAGAAGCTTGCGCGCCTCGGCAGAAACATTATCTGATAGATCCAGGGTCGTCTCATAGTTCCTAGAGGCTCTAGGCGGACTCTAAAGTTGGGCTTTTTATGTGTCACCAATACGCTCGATTTTTTTTTCCTTTTAAATGATGTTTATACGTGCATGAAACTAGTAATTAGTGGTTACACACACAACCTTTAAAATATGGGCTTTTTACCAAACATTATCCCACGTTTTCCCTCCTATTAATATTCATTTATATCTAATAAACTTTCTGGAAGAGATGATATCTAAATTATTTTGAAAAGAATTGCTTAATACAATGAATTCTACAATAAAGTCTAATGTTATAAAGTGTACAAAAGTAGATAGCTAAATGGTATTGAACAGTTATAAAACAAACAACATTTAATTACAACTACATAGTATGACCATCAACCCCTACGTGTGAGCACTAAGTTATAACAAAAATTAAAATTTTGGGTCCTAACAATGTGAGGCTCTAGGCAGTTTTCTAGATGGCATGGTCCATAAGACGGCTCTAGATATATCCATGAATATAATTAACAATTATTTCATATATCCTGACATAATTTGTACATCTATATAATTTCGACAATAATTACACTTACCATTTGAAGAAGAAACTGAGATGAAAATCAAGACAAATTGGATGGAGCCAAGGAAGATATCGATCTTGGTCATGACTTAAGTATTGATGAATGATTATGATGATGAATTAGTAATGCTAGTTAACCTCTATTTATGATGATGAATGATATTGTTGTTTTCCTCCCTGACCGTTCTTTATTTAGTATTTTTTAGTTTCCATCATCGTGTTATCATTACGCAAATTCTACATTTGCAGTTTGAATTCCCTATAAACACTTTTGACTTCAATTCACAACATTATCTCTCAACAATGTCAACATAAACAGTTCCATAAATTTAATCTATTATTAGTTTGTTCTATTGAGTAACACCTTTGTTAGTAATCCATTGAGATTTATTCATTTCACCCTAAACGTAATATTGGTGTTGCGTTGGAGAGCACCTAATGCATCAGGCGCTCAATCAATTGCACCTGCTCCAAAAGTAACCAGTTACCAGCCTGTTCCAAAGGCTCCATCTTCTCAAACAGCTGCCAAAGCTTCGGAATCTAATACACGTACACCTACTAGGTATGCTGCGAACTTTGTACATTGTCAGCGATGATGTAATTGACGAATTTGGAAGAAGGATGGTTCAAGTATGGCTTTCTCCTAAAGGTGGGAACGGGGTCAATGAAGTAGCTAAGAAAGTCCAATCAATGGGTTTTAAGCTTGGAATTCTGCAGCTTTTCGTGTCAAACGAGATTAACTACTAGCTAAACCCAAACTACCAGTGATAAATGTTTAATTGCTCGGTGGAAAAAAATATGTAGTGGCATATTTTTGATGTCAAGTGGGAAAAAGAGGTGAAAAAAATTATGCTTTTGAGTGTCTGAGAGATGCACCTGAATGTACAAACTGCGACCTTGTGCTTATCCACAAAGTTACAGTTGCTCAGACTGGAAAGATGATCAAGTAGGTTTATCCATCTCCATGTGAATGATATCTCCTTAAACATTGTGAAATAAGCATGCTGGAGTATCTCTCTTGTATGCAGTAATGCTTCTTCAACTAATGAACATACTCACACATCTGAAACCAATGTGATGAATCAAATTTTAACTTATATTACGCCTAGAAATATACAGCTCTATTGGAAAACTCAACACATTATTGCATTCTAAGAACATCTCTTTAGTCTATAAATATCTCGCCACGCATCTTCCAAAAGCTGTAAATAAAAATTATTGAAAGTACAAAAAAGGCAATAATTATACAATGGAATACCAATACATGATGTCTTTACAAGTTGTATATGATTTTTTTAGTCGAATAACAATAAATGTATAAATTTTCAGCAGTGGCAGGTTTCATACATCCACAAAACGTATCTCTCTTTCGCCTGCGGTTACTGCTTATGCGGTCACCATAAAGGTAATCCCTCAGTAAAACTATTTTTATTTTATCTGGAGCTGATGATGTTTCCTTTGTTCCATGTTCATCGTCAAGTTTCATTAAAACAAACCGCATTCTCTGCACTTCCAACTCCAACCTCCCTATGTTTTTATACACTCGTTGTGCTTCTACATAAACTTTTCTTCTGCGAACATTTACACTCTCTTCCGACTCTAAGATCGTCCTACCTTCACGGGTCACTGGAAAAGTCTCTGCTAGATTTTTTTCTTAATTTGCTATTGATATCAAGCAACTGCGCGATCGTTTCCCAACTTCTTGTAGCTGCTCTTCCACCATTCCACCTTTTCCCTTCTATTAATATTCATCTATGTGTAATATATCAAGATCTTTATTTTTTGGTTTAAGAGAAAATAATTAGCATTCCAAACCGATATTTGTTTTTATATGAATTATATAAAATTAGAGAATTTATTTTCTAAAAATTCTTACCAAAATATCTGCATTCATAATGATATTATGTGCGAAATAAATATTTATACGAAAAGAAAATGAACATATTCTAGAAAAAGATATGTAATAATCAACAAAAACGAAAGTTCATCTTGTGACACATTATTTTATTTCACACACATTGGAAATTAAATTAATTAGTAGTAATGTAAATAGTAAATGTATTCATATGCTAAAATGAAATTTTATATGTTATTCATATGCAAATATTAAAATTCAAGAAAATAAATCATTTTATAAAGTCCGTTTGTGTAAACTAACTTTTCAAAGATATATTTTTCTTCAATAATTAAAAAATGGCGCAATCCGTATATATATATATATACAAATAAATTTGGTTTTACAAATCTTAAATTGAAAATCGCGTTAGGTTTATGAAAGTGAGGGTAAATGTTAATTAAAAGAATTTTAATGTGTAAAGATGAATTTACGATTTGTAATAAGGGTAAATATCACCTCCATTTTTTTTTGTATATGAATAAGACTAACCATGTCTGACAATAGGTGGTAGAACAATATCGAAATTCATCTACTCAAGCGTAAATGTTAACATATATTTACAATATCGTTCAAAAAGGTGTGTTAGAGTGAATGCTCGGTTGAACCTATATACCTTGGTATGTCAACTATGTTGTCAAGTTTAGATGCCAAAACTATTTCTTAGTTTTTCCTACTAAAGTCAGTTTCGGTTTGGAATAGATTAGGTAGCAGAGTCTTAGGATTTTCAAATTTACTCAAGAAGAATGAGAAATTGTAGATCATACGAAGAAACTTCATCAATGTAAGTAATGAAGATTGGTCTTTCCTTTCAGACTATTTTCCATTCTGTCTATTTGTCTATCATAGCAAAAGTTAAGGACTTTAGTAATTGGTCATATTCAAATGATATCTCATGGATTAGCTTCAAATCATGTTTCAACTTCCCAAGCTCTTTGTTGTCGAGAACTCGAAACTTAGATTGAGAGAGAAATCACAAATGTTTTAATGAAAACCTTAACACTTGCAAATTCATTCTTGAGTTTGTAAGATTTTGTTTTGGTAGTTTCCTACTGATATTATTCATTCTTTTGAGTTCACGAACTCAAAAGTTTGATTTTTTGAATTTATTGCTTATAGAACTCAAAAAATAAAGTCGATAAATCAATTGTATTCTTAAACCTAAATAGGTGTGTTCGCAAACCTAAATAAGTGAGTTCGCGGACCTATTGTAGAGAATTTTTTCTGAGACCTTTTTGATATTTGAATTTGCTAACCTAAAAGGTTGAGTTTGTGAACCTAGTGAAGAAAATTTCACCTGGGACTTAATAGTTATTTAAGTTTGTGAACATAAAAGGATGAGTTAGCGAACCTAGTACAATAAAATTCACTTGTGACTTTTTGAGCATTTGAGTTCGCGAACCCTAAAGGCTTGAATATTTCCTATAAATTTATTATTTTATTTACATTTAGTTCATGAACCTACAAAGGTTTTGAATTATATTTTCTCTATTATGAGTTCACAAACTCATTTACTTGAGCTTACATACCTAAAAGCTTAACATGTCAACCTAAATACACTATTTGCTTTAGACTCATTCATTCTTCTTTAATTTTCAAGGCTAAATTTTCACATGCTTACGAATTATTTTTCTTAGATAATTCCTTTATATGGAAAGTTTTAAGTTCTTTTTAAGAATTTATATAGCTTGAGATTCAGACTTTGAGATCTTGTTTTGTAAAGTTGCCTCTTTATACACATTATCTATTTGTAGTAATTTGGAGTTATCTTTGGTACGTAATAATTCATTTCATAGAATTTACTTGAGCTAAGAATTGTCTATAACTTCAAAATATGGAAAGAGCCTCATTGCAGGTCTAACTCTTACCAAAGAAATAATTTTTTGTATCTAAGGCTGTAACTTAGATTTAGCAATCGAGAATTAACTTTTATTATAAGAAATTCATGGTTTACACCTTGAGCAACCCATCCTTTTTTTTTATTTTTATTTTGATCGATAAAGAATAGCAACCCATCCTTGATTATTGAAAACTCAATCCATACACACTTGTGTATCACATGTTGGAAATTTTGGCCTCGAAATACCTAGGATGCAACCGATCTACAAAAGATAGGTAGTTTCGTAACGTGTATCTGTATTTATTCTGTTTGTAATTCTCGTCTATTCTAAGGTCATTCTCTTTTGATATAAGGCCTTTCAAGAATTACTGATCAAATCCAGATTTGATAGAAAACATAAAACACCATTGAGTATAAATTATATCTGTTAGAGCATTTCTCAGTTGAATCCACCAACCGTTGGTATGTCAAATTTGGTTGTCGTATTTTAGTTCCAAAAATCAAGGATGCTTGATTAGATGACTAAAGTCAATTTCGTTAGGTTAGACTACGAAGTCTATAAATGTTGAGACAAACTCGTGTTACTTTGAAGAACCTGAAGATGTATCGGTATCAACGAACACATCATCCTTATGTTCAAGGTTAGTAATACAAGACTTGACTTGTTTCAATCTCTATCTACGTTGCTTTCAAGTCATTTATATTGAAACCATAACATGCAAAGTTATATGTATGAATCTCTAGTATTAGAGAGTGTTGAGATTATTAGTTCCACATTGTCTGGGTTATCTAATATCCTGCGGTTTATAATCCTTAGGACCACTCCACTCATCGCCAATTGTTTTTGAGTTGGATGCCCATATTCTAACATGGTATCCAAGCAGGCTATTTATTTGTGTCGACTCATTTGACCGCACCTTTACTCCGCGCCACCCGATATCTTGTCCACGTGTTAGACCCAACGAGGCTACACGTGAGGGGGGTGTGTTGAGATTATTAGTCCCACATTGTTTGGGTTATCTAAGATCATGCGGTTTATAATCCTTAGGGCCACCCCACACATCGGCAATTATTTTTGAGTTGGATGCCCATATTCTAACAAAGACTTGATCATTTCATAATGATCAAAGTGTCAATGAAGAATATTACAAGTTGTATCACAACTTTGGTATACTGAATTATGAAGTATAACGTCTATCTTTTGAACTTCGTAATTGCGACATAAACACTATCTTTGTAACTTGTTACTG
Source organism: Papaver atlanticum (assembly GCA_023531105.1). Lineage (NCBI taxonomy): Eukaryota > Viridiplantae > Streptophyta > Magnoliopsida > Ranunculales > Papaveraceae > Papaver > Papaver atlanticum. The sequence continues at coordinate 7,150,604 of JAJJMB010000948.1, forward strand.
GATTGTATATTGAACTTTGAGTTGATTTCATGCCTAGAACACTATGTTTAGCTACATGAGTTTAAGGAAGTGAACTTGCAAAACTTGTTTCGTAGTTGAAAGGGATCAAAAGGATTTGGTGGTCTGATTCCTATTGGGGATTTATAGCAGGACTGATCCGTGCCTCGGGGGTCTATAGCAGGACGGATCCCTATTGGGGATCCAGAGCGCATTCATAGTATCTTAGCTTGTTATAATAATAAAATATTTATCAGTAGAATAGGTCCATCAATGTCCCAATGATCATGGTCAGGATTGTCCCCCCTCCTCCCAAGGCGGCAATCATCCAGTTTTTCATATTAATACAGTAGAAACTCTTTTAATTAATACTCGATTATTTAATAAGCTCTCTTAAATAATATTTTTGGTCGGTCCCGAGTCGGGGTCAACGTGCCAAATTAATAATTCGCTAAAATTATAAGATAATACATTTTTGATTTCCTATGTAGACCCCATATGAAATATAAATTAATAATGCACATATATATTCAATACATTAATGGTTTAGAAGACTTTTTGGAAAATGATTTATTTGTCTTCTGTTTTTTTTTTAAATCAATATCGCATTGAATTTCATCTCTAATTTTTCTTATCATTTTAAGAATTTTTGGTGTTGTTTTCTCATAGCTCAGCAAGAAATCATTCAATGCAATTGCCGCTTTAATAGCCTCGCTTCGTGAAGGGGTCTCTATTGTAGAACTTTCATCATCTTCTTTCACATCTTTATCAGTTCCCATAACGCTCTCGATTATTGCTTCATCAGTCAACAACTGTGTAACTTCATTTTCTTTTTGATAATTTAGGACATTTTCGACATTCATTGAATTGTGATAGCCCAACTTCTCGATCAAATTTTGCAAGTCTTGAATGATTTTACTGTCTGTATGTTCATCCAAATTGTCTAAACTTGTGTTATCTGTTGATCGAAGTTTACAATGACGAAAGCATCAATTTTTTCTAAACTTGTGATATGAAATTTATCTATAAGTTAATAAAATATTAATTAATATATAAATATTCAGAAAGGTATTGGTGCTCAGCTTGTTGCTAGGCTACCAACTGCCCCTTTGTAATGGAGAAATTGGGTGAATTGCCTAAATATTTTTAAAACATGGTTCTAATGTATGAGTAAAAATTAGCATGGGTGAAATGGACACCAAAAAAATAGCAAGAATGAATCTAGATTCTTCCTGGCTTAAACTCAAAAAATAGCGAGGGTGAAACTGGATGCATCCTGATGTAAATTAAAAATATGGGGATTTTGCGTTTCCCCCTCAAAAAAGATATCTATTTTGCATTACCCCCTTTTTAAATCACTAATTGGTGAAACCCCCTATAACTTGTATGTGCCGTGACAGATCAGTTAAATGATCACGTGTGAAACACTCATGTGTCAGAATAAATTAAATATCCTTAAACTATCTTACGGTCATGAATGATTGAATTTAACGGACGGCTTCTGATTGATCTGGCGTTGCTTATAATTATTACACACGACTAATTTTTGCCCTCTCCCTATGGCAAAAACTCCCTTCTTTCATGAACAAACCTATCCGCCATTAATGAGAAAAAATTTGCACCATAAAGTTGTGGAAACATCCCCATCTAAATACAAACAGAATAAATAATTACATCTCAATCTTTAAACCCACTTTTCAACAGATGAATTGGTTTCACCACTTACATTAAATGCATAGATATCGAATCCCTTATAACAGTCCAAAGATCTCTTCATAAAACCCATTTTTTCATAAGTATCATTCAAGAGATACTAATAGGTATATGTTTCTTAAATCCTTTCACCATCAATTTATGAACCTGCCACCACCATTGATGCCACTGCTTAAACCCTAAAAGGCTAAATTTATTTTTATTTAACTTTGATTATGCTTATAATCACTTCAATTTCGTGAGTTTCCTGAAAATAAAAAGAAATATCCCAAAAGCTAGAATTTGTTCTTCAATAGATCTCAAATTCCATCAAGAGGTTTTACCCGGATGTTGAATCTAAGTATAGTTTTTCAACCATCAATCTCAATTCTTCATACCTGGTTGTAATTTTTGAAAGCCATAAACTTCAAAATTTAGATCCAAATTAGGGCTTTTCCCTTTAATTCTGCCAAATATTTATATACAATGCTAGCTTTCATTAATTGCGAAAACTACAAAAAACTATTTTACTAGTATTGTGAGTCTGTAATAGCGCTACAAGTGAAGAAGGAGATATGGACAAAAGGACGAAGAAGAGATGAGGAGGCCGGTTTAATGGTTTTCTTTTTTAATGTGAAATGTGTGTGTTCAAGGGTATAAAGGTCTTGTCGGGGAAAACTACACATACGCATGTCGCATGTGCCGACTTAACTGCACAGTCACAGTAAAGTTAACAGAAAGGGGTTTCACCAATTAGTGATTTAAAAAGGGGATGATGCAAAATAGGTATCTTTTTTGAGGGGGAAACACAAAATCCCCCTTAAAAATAAGAAAAAATATTTGAAAATGGATAGGATGAAACTGTTTACATCCTGGCTATTTTTACATTCTCGTCCATTTAAACGGTATCAAATTTTACATGTCTTTTTCACTCAAGAATTATCGTTATTGGGTTAGTTGACCAATTTTGTGTTTGTAATGCTTTCTCCTCTTTTATTAATAATATTGCGCCCTTGTGGCTCTTTCTAAAATATATATATATATAAATTAATATCTATTAATTTATCGGTTAATTAATATCTCGTTTAATTAATAAATTTTGATGGTCTCGATAACATTAATTTATAGAGTTTCTACTGTATCTCAAAGATGGTATCAAAGATCTATCATGTAAAAGATGGTCTGACCGGTCTTCACAAAGGCCGAGTGAAATCTTCAAAGTCGTAACCTAGTTATGTTTCACGAAGAAAACTAGGTCTTTAAAGGACGACTTTATCCGCGGCTATTAGACATCGTAGGGATTGAGATTCTACATTGCAGATAATCCTCTATTTATATGATGAAACATGCTAGATTTCTGAAGGTTCAAGAAATTTTTCTAGTGATCAAAGAAAGTTCGTGAACTAGTTTTCATGTTTCACAATTACTTTGATCCCAAGTAAACTAAAGTTCTCAACATAGATTGATTCCGAAGAATGGAAGACATGTAAGCTTGTTGATGTAATTTTAAAGTGGTAAGTAAGGTTGTCGTTCACTCGGACTTGTGAAGACTCGATTCTAGACTTATATTCCGATTAAAATAGCAAATAAACAAAGATGATATCAATATTACGAGAGACTGGGACTTAGGATTCCACCAAACTTCACAATCAATTGGTTCATACGATGATTCATAACAATACTAGCTCTTTTATAGACTCTATTCCTTTGCCAAAAGTAGATTTTATAAAGCATTAGATGTAAATCATAAGCATAGTGCATCATAAGTTCTTAGACTAAGCATACACTATAAAACAAAATCACAAATAATCAATGAAAATCATAAATCGATTGAAAAGCAATGCAAAAAGTCATAAGAATCAATTATAATTACCATCAATTGTGAAACATGGCTTCCTCCGTCATCCCAGTGTTGGGGTTTAGCTCATCACGCCGAAAAAATGCTCAAAAGATAGAAACATGGCTTAAAAGGTGTTTTTATTGAATAAAAATAATAATACATCGAATCTACAACGCTTTTCTGGCGTTACAGAAATCACCGATACAACTGAAGTGATGTTAATAAAAGATAAATCAGTTCTGTAGTTGAATATAAGACTGCTTCTGTGACGGCCCGATGTGGGTCGAAGTTCTTCGTGTTCTTCAGCAGCAGCGGGTTTCCCGCAACTTTGATTTTTCGGCTCTATGGTGTTCTAGACTTCCCCTAACTTTCGACACCCCTTCTATATGACCCAAACAATCTGTTTATATCAAAAAGACCGATTAAATCTCTCCAAAATCTTCCAAAATCTCTTCCTTTCTCTTCACGGCAAAGTTGCAGCAATTTCTTGTTTTAGGATTTCTACGCATATCTGAGCTTTCCTTTTGATTTTAAACTCTTCCTTAGATAGATTTCAAGCTTTGGGAAGAAAATCTTGCCTTTAGTCTCCCTGAAATTCCTAAAATAATTCATCAAAGACCCAAAACTTCCATCACCTCTGTTTTGCTCTAATTCGATCTCTAGCCAATTTGGGTTCAATCCAAAGACTTTACCAGGCCTATGTAGTCCTAAGGAGTAAACCCAATCAATTTCAGCCCTTTAATCTCCATAAAAATCGATCAAAACTCCAACCCTAAAATCCGTCCGTGAAAACCATTTTTCCCGCCTAAACTTTCCTGTTAAACCGTGAAGAAGGTGTCCCCCTATCCAATCCCGGTCTGTGCTTAGCAGCTGCTTGGAAATGGGTTGCCCCTTATCCAAAATGAGAGTCTGAATAGCAAATGTCCTCCCAGGTGCCTTTAACAACTTTTCGAGCCAATTTCGCCGCAAAAGCCTATTTCTCCAAAAACACCTACAAAGGGATAAAATACCAAAATTAGTACAAAAATGGGTATTAACAATATACACAATAGAGATGAAAATAGACACATAAATGCGTCTATCACTTGTGAGAAGCTTTAATGTGCACTTGTGTATTTTAAATTAAGGAACCGTTCATAAAAGTTGGCTCACGAATAACCAAGTATGGTTCATGAACCATCAAGAAATGTTGGAGTTCAATAACACCCAAAAACATACTAGTTCGCTAACTAAGGAAAGTGATTCACGAACTCTATTTGTTTTAAGTGTCCAAGAATATACCCGAAAGTACATAGTTCGTGAACGCACAAATTTCCAAAAGTATCGTGGAACGTCTTGAAATTGCATTGTTCACAAACTGATTTTTTTCTGTTGAACACTTGTGCACCTTGGAGTTCAGTAACATCAATACATTGCATAGTTCACAAACTAAAAACTCAATTTGTGAAAAAATTAACAATATCACGTATTTAGGCTTATAGTTAACAGACATAGTTTTTTTAACAATGATAATTGTTTTCAACATCAAAAGTCATAGGACCTATGAACATACAATGCTTGAGTTCATATTTCAAGATTTTTCAAGTACAAGCTTGAATTCAAACTTCTTCTTTATGATTCGTCATATACTAAAGCCCATGACGCTGTCCTAGAAGATAGAATAATAGAAATAGTGAGTAAATAAGATAGTCAGTTTTCACATTTCTTTGTTGATGAATTTCTCGCAGATGTCTTCGTTATTCTTCAGTCTTTAATCTTAGTCTGAGATGACTTTAGTAGGCTATAAATCAAGATACAGTTTTTGTTAGATGACAAGCTTGACATACCAATACTTGTGTGGTATGTCAAAGAGTTGATACTTGATGTTTACAACGAAGATTGAAGACTAGCAAGTGATGCTCTAACATGGATCTTTGATTTCAAAGAGTTGATATTTGATGTTTTGGTCTTTTCCAGTTTGATGATTTTTGTTGTAATATACTTTTTCAATTAGTTGTAACATCAAACTTATAGTGCGCTTCCTGCAAGAATTCCCAACTCCGCCACCATCGTATCAATGGAACGACCACTAAGAATAACCATGGTCATAGTGGCGGAAAATGGGCCATGCTTATGGCGACCAGAACAACAACAAATGATAATGAACAAAAGTTTGCTTCAAACTCATAAAACTCCATTCATTTCACTACAATCCTGATAGAGACACTATCTTACTTGCGCGATAAGATCAACAAAATTGGAACCAAACATGATCTTTTCTGCATCATACAGTCCCCCACATTATCGAGAGGTCAACCAAGCGATCGATGTACTAGCAAATGAGGCGACAGGCAGAAGTCAACAAAGATTTTCTTCTAGTGGCATAGTGATATTCATAAAATTTTGTATAAATCTACTGGAAGAGATGCTATCTAAATTATTTTGAAAAGAATTGCTTAATACAATGAATTCTACAATGAAGTCTAATGTTATAAAGTGTACAACAGTAGATACCTAAATGGTATTGAAAGCAGTAATAAAACAAACAACATTTAATTACAACAAGATAGTATGACTATCAACCCATACATATGAGCACTAAGTTGTAAGAAAAATTAAAATTTTGGTTCCTAACAATGTGAGGATCTAGGCAGTAGCCTAACTGGCGTGGTCTATAAGACGACTCTAGATAGATCCATGAACATAATTAACAATTAGTTCATATATACTGACAGAATTTGTACATCTATTCGATTTCGATAATAATTACACTTACCATTTGAAGAAAAGAGTGAGATGACAATCAAGACAAATAGGATGGAGCCAAGGAAGATATAGATCTTGGTCATCACTTAAGTATTGATGAATGATTATGATGATGAATTAGTGATGCTAATTAACCTCTATTTATGATGATGAATGATATTGTTGTTTTTCTCCCTGATTTTTAATTTACATCAACGTGTTATCATTATGTAAATTCTACCATTTGCAGTTTGAATTCTCTATAAACACCTTTGACTTCAATCCACAACATTATCTCTCAACAATGTCAAACATAAACAGTTCCATAAATTTAATCTATTATTAGTTTGTTCTATTGAGTAACACCTTTGTCAGTAATCCATTGAGATTTATTCATTTCACCTGAAACCTGATACTGGTCTTGTGTTGGAGAGCACCTGATGCATCAGGCGCTTCAAATAAGCCAATCAATTGCACCTGCTCCAACAAGTAACCAGTTGCCAGCCTGTTCCAAAGGCTCCATCTTCTCAAACAGCTGTAGGAGCTTCAGAATCTAAAACACCTACACCTGCTAGGTATGCTGCGAACTTTGTACATTGTCAGCGAGGATGTAATTGACGAATTTGGAAGAAGGATGGTTCAAGTATGGCTTTCTCCTAAAGGTGGGAATGGGGGTCAATGAAGTAGCTAAGAAAATCCAATCAATGGGTTTGAAGTTTGGAATTCTGTAGCTTTTCGTGTCAAACGATATTATCTACTAGCTAAACCCAAAATACCAGTGATAAATGCTGAATCGCCTGGTGAAAAAAAATGTTGGCATTTTCTTGATGTCAAGTAGGAAAGAGAGGTGAAAAAATTTATGCTTTTGAGTGTCTGAGAGATGCACCTTAATGTGCAAACTGCGACCTTGTGCTTATCCACAAAGTTACAGTTGCTCAGACCGGAAAGATGATCAGGTTGGTTTAGCCATCTCCTTAAATATTGTAAAATAAGCATGCTAGAGGATCTCTATTGTACGCAATAATGCTTCTTCAACTAATGAACATACTCACACATCTGGAACCAATGTGCTGAATCAAATTTTAACTTGTGTCACGCCCAGAAATGTACAAATCTATTGAAAAACTCAAACATCTGGAACCAATGTGCTGAATCAAATTTGAACTTGTATCACGCCCAGAAATGTACAACACTATTGAAAAACTCAACACATTATTGGGTTCTAAGAACATCTCTTTAGTCTATAAATATCTCACCACTCATCTTCCAAAAGTTATAAATAAAAATTATTGAAAGTACAAAAAAGGAAATGATTATATGATGGAATACCAATACATGAGGTCTTTACAAGTCGTATAGTCGAGTAACAAAAGATATACACTAACCTGATTTTTGTAGTCCAATAACAATAAATGCATACTAACCTGAATTTTCATCAGTGGCAGGTTTCATACATCCACAAAACCTATCTCTCTTTCGCCTACGGTTACTGCTTCTCCGATCACCGTAAAGGTAATCCCTCAGTAGAATTCTTTTTCTTCTATCTGGAGCTGATGAGGTTCCCTTTGTTCCATGTTCGTCGTCAAGTTTCATTAAAACAAACTGCATTCTCTGCACTTCCAACTCCAACCTCCCTATCTTTTCATACACTCGTTGTGCTTCTACAGAAACTTTTCGTCTGCGAACATTTCCACTCTCTTCCGACTCTAAGACAGTCCTACCATCACGGGTCACAGGAAAAGTTTCCACTAGATTTTTTCTTAATTTGTTGTTGATATCAAGCAACTGTATGATCGCTTCACCAACTTCTTGTAGCTGCCCTTCCACCATATCGTATTCAAAATTATCCGCCCTTCTGACTTTCGGGGTTTGCTCAACTGTCTTTTTCAAGTCCTGCACGGTTACTTGAAGGTTGCTTAACTTCAGACTGTCAGATGTTAGTCTTTCCAGGACTTTTTGCTTGTTCCCTTCTTTGTGTGCACTTGAAACTCTTTTGAAGACTTCTACCTTGTCAACAACCATATCCTTGTCTTCCTGTGTGAAACTTGAAGAGTTGGACCCCTGATGACGATTGCTTTTGCCGATTTCACGTGTTGGAGATGCCCCCTCTCTGCTTCTGCTGACTGTCATATTAATGCTTCGGTCCTTCTCAACAGCATCCCATATCTCCATCATTTGTTCATCAATTCGAGAACTTCTTCTTCTGCTCAATGTATATGGATTCTGTCCGCGATCATAAGATGAAGACGATGCAGCCTGATCAAGTGGAATGTCTTTCACTGTTTCACCGTCGGATATTTCAAGCTCAGCTTTCCTTGTATTGATCTTTCTGAGATCATCCCAGTGTTCCACTTCATTAGGTTCCACGGCAACAGCTTTTCCCATTTTAACTTCTCGAAGCCGGAACGAATTACTTCTAGATTTTGGTTTCTCTTTCTCTCTTATGCCAGTATCTAATATAATGTCAGCGTTCATGCTACCCTGTTGCATGAGCCTCTTCATTTCAATCAGTGCCTTTTCAACAGCTTTTACCCTGGTTTGTAAATTGAGCAAGTCAGGGACTCCATCTGACATCGGGAGATTATGATCACCACTCAGTTCTTGAGAGCTCTTATCATGCCGAAGCTTCTCAGTATCCTGTAAAGGCATTAATAAAAATTATTAACAGCTTCAAAGACAATAAATAACACAGTTACTGATTGTCATTTGCCTAGTTGCTATCATGATACATAACTGCAGGGTAAATTATTGCAAGCCAACTTGTAATAAAATGATATCATCAAATTAAGGGAACATATCATTAACAGAAAAGGGGAAAAAAGAAGTTACCTTCGTTTCCTGATTATTTGCTGTAGGAGATCTTATATGTGAAAACACAAGCTCTTCAAGGGATTTTATATTTTCAACCAGAGGACCCATATCCTGTGCATATTTTAGCATCTGTGACTTCATTTCTTTATTTTCGCCTTCCAATGCACAAAAACTTCCTTTCAGCTGTACAATTTCTGCACTACGTTCCATGTTGCTTGCTTCCATAGAATTGAACTCCAGCTCATTCTGATTACTCACTGTATTGAGCTCATTTACCAACTTCTCAACCGCGACTTTGAGATTTATGTTTTCAGCTTCCAGTGCAGAAAGACTTCCTTTAAGCTGTACAATTTCTGCACTACGTTCCATGTTGCTTTCTTCCATAGAATTGAACTCCAACTCATTCTGATTACTCACCGTGTTGAGCTCATTTACCAACTTCTCAACCGCGACTTTGAGATTTATGTTTTCAGCTTCAACCAATTTTATCCCTTCCTGCATCATTCTAATTTCCTCATCAAGACCACCATTAATCCCATGCAGAGAATCCAAACCTTCACTAAGCCTTTTGAGTTCCGCAACTTTTTCAGTACCAAAGCTCTTGAGTACCAAACAGAGGCTGCTCAGAACAATCGTTTCCTCGAGTAGTGAACTGTTTTCCTCTTCTAGCATGCATTTTTCCTCCTTCAAGTTTGAGAAGTCCTTTCTCAAACATCTGTTTTCTTCGAGTAACTTGGAGTTTGCATTTTGTAAATCCAAATGTGAATCTTGCAAATCACACGTCACTTGTTGAAGAACAGCAATAAGAACCAACTTCTCAAACAATAACTGTTGCTTGTCATCCTGTAATTTCGATAAGTCACTATCCATCTCTTCAAATTTCTTCATGACATGCTGAGCAAACCTTTCATGCTCCTTAGTTTTATCGGCGCACTCATAATCATCATCATCATCATCTTTGAGTAGCTTCAACACTTGATGAATCCCCATTTTCAGGCTGCCGACTTCGTTTGATAATGAGTAAACATTTAACTGTTGATCGAGATTTTTCTGTTCCAGCTCCACAATAAGTTTCTCGGATGACTTGGATGCTTCAAGGTGTTTTTGGCATTCAATCCACAGAGAGTGATTTTTCTCTTCGATATCTCGGATACATCTCTGCCAGATGAAGATCTCGAACTGAGATTTCATAGCTTTATCCTGTTCTTCTTCAAATTCCTTTGTTATCAACCGGTGTTTTTCATGAAGTATGCGGATATGGTCCTCCAGACTACCTAGAAGAATCTCATTTTTCTGAGCAGAACTTGCGTGCTCCTTTTTTTCTTCATCCAGCGAACCTCGTAGTTCGGTTACTTCATGAAGTGCTGATTCTTTCTCCTTCTCCAGATATGAATGCTTTTCTCTCAATTCTACGCAAATTTTCTCGAGACCTTCCAGCCTTTCGCGCATGCTCTCTAACTTGATGACAAGTGTGTCTTTTTCAGTAACAAGACCAAATTTCTCATTCTTGATAGAGTGAAATGATTCTTCCAAACTCTTTGATTCAGTTCTAGACCCTTCAAGCTCAGCATTAGCATCAGAGAGAGAATTTTCAAGGAAACTGTTTTTCTCGGCAAGTCTCACTAGGTTCTCAGTAGCAATCTCAAGTTGAGAAACAAGGACGGTCTTCTCAGCAACAAGAATAGACTTTTCTTTATGAAGAGATCTGCAGGTTTCTTCCATTGCCATTAGTTTCCCCCTCAACTCTTCTAGCTCCACATTCAAATCTGACAGCGAATTTTCAAGAAGGACATTTTTCTCCAGCAGTTTCTCCATTTGCTCCAATTTAGCCAAAAGAGATGCATTGTCTTCTTTTTCCTCAAGATACATCTCTTTCATTTTAGAGTTCTCCTCCAGTAAGCTCGTCACAGACAACCCAAGGGAATCTGGTTTGAACCCAACATACTCTACTTGTTCGATGACACTATGGTATTGCCCATTCAATTCATTTATTTCTTCTTTTAGAGAGTAAATCTCTTGTTGAAGAGCATTCCTTTCATCCAAGCGGAGATCAATCTCTTCTTTAAGTTTTTTTTCTGCTTCCTTCATGAGAAAAACTTCATCTTGTAAATTCTTAATCAACATGGAACACGACAAGTTCTTCTCATTAAGAGTTTTGTTTCTGTCTGTAAGTTGCTGAACTTCATCTTCCAAGTCTTGATTCTGGATCTTCATGTCATTCATCATCTCATATGCATTTTCGAGCTCCGATTCTAGAGCCTCCTGTTCTTCTATAGATTTAGCATGTAAACTTTCTATATTGATGAGAGCATCTTCAGCCTCCATGGAACGAATGTGCTCCTCCTGCACGCGGACGCGAAGATTTGCCAATTCCTCATCTCTCTCCACAAGCTCATGTGTGATTAGCATCCCCATCTTCTGCATCAAGGTGTCAGCTTCCATTTGAAGAGACTGATATGCCTTTTCTAACAAATGATGTTGTTCTTCAGCAGAGTGAAATTTTTCGACCCCTGTTGCTACCTCATTATTGAGCCTTGTAGCTTCCATCTCAGCGCGAGTGATCTTGATTTCAAGATCTGATATGGTGTTTAGACATTGCTGATACTGAAGAGTAGCGGCTTCTTTTGCTTCGTTTAACTTACTGATCATTTGCTTAAGAGATTGAACTTCAGCTTCCGCTTTGTCCCCTCTCTCATTATGTCTTCTGGCTTCGTCCTCAGCATGAAGGAGTTTCGTCTCAAGATCTGATATCTTCTCCAAACATTGTTTATACTGTAGAAGAGCAGCTTCATTTTCACCTTCTAATCTGGTGAGGTCTTGCTTTAGGGTTTGAACTTCTGTTTCCTCTTTACTTGCTCGCTCATTGAGTACTGTAGACTCCTTTTGAGATTGAGAAAGTCTGTTCTCCAGATCAGATATACTCTCTAAGCATTGTAAATAATTTGTCACACTAGCTTCGACCTTAGACAAAGAGTGTTTTAAAGTTTCAACTTCATTTTCTGCTTTAATTGCCCGTTCACTCAGTTCTCTTGATTCTTCTTGTGCATGAGAAACTTTGCTTTCCATACTGGATAATTTCTCTGAACTCTGTTGGTACTTAAGAAGGCTGGCCTCCTTTTCAGATTCTAACCTCGCAATCATTTGCTTTAAATTTTGGACTTTATCATCAACTGTACCAGCTACTTCCTCCTCGCTCTTGATATTCTGTCCAGAAACACCACTCTCTTCGACCTTGCGTTCTGTAAGCACCTTCGGAACATTATTTTCCTCGTGAGAATTTTGGTCCTTTCCCACGGCCTCTCCAAACAGATCACTTACTTGTCGAAATCCTTTTTTGTTTCCTATGCCACCAGAACGGGATTGCATTGGAGACAGACCTGATTCTTCCTTGTGAAACCCACCGGGGTCAAAAAAAGCACGTATCGAGTGTGGCATATCAGGAGCTTCAGCCACAGGGGAGCCTGAGGGTGGTGAATCATCATCAAAAGGAATTTGATTTGGAAAAGCTTCTGACATTGTCTTATGAGCCTGGCGAAGTGCCCCTGTTGCATGATCATATCTTTCCGCCAAAGCCCTATATGCTCGATAAGATTCTTCAACCAATTTCATTAACTCCGGCCGTTGCCTGTAATACATCTCTGCCCTTCTTGCAAAAGAATCTGCATCTGCTTCTATAATTTTGATCATCACTTTTACTTTTGCATCCATATCTGTTTCAAGTGCGTAATACCATACTTTTAGTTATATGCACAAGAAAAACTGAATAATATGTCCAGGATTACATCTATGACAAAAATTGAATAACATTAGAGAAATTTTGTGTTTAGTCATTTTTGTGGATCTTATAACAGAAAATGCATGACTAGCGTTATTAAAGCCTATATCTTTCACTAGTCACCATTTAGCTACAACGATAGTGGGAGAAACTGATAAAGGTGGTCTGGGTTTGGCTTCAAACTTCATTGTGGAGGTTATTGCCATCATCAAAGCACTTGAATGGGCTGCGGATCAGAGACCATAAGGGTGATAATGCAATCAGATTCTACTGCAGAGATAAAGGCTTTCATTTTAGGGAATTTACCTCGGATTATGTTGTCTATATATGGTCCAGAAGTAGGAAGTAAATTCTAATTCTAGCACACGCATGGTTATAGGGAGATTAGTTTCTCTGTTGACACTTTTGTACAAACTTGAATTCAGATTTTGTTATCAAAATTCATTGATTTAGCAAAAAAAAGGAAGAAACTGATAATTTAGAGGATGAAATTGACACATCAACTTGCAAAAGCCAATCAATAACTCTGCCTATATGATGAATCAATAACTATGGTTTGAGAATCCAGAACATCTGCTGCATATAACACATCATACTGATCTATTCACAGCCCAAAATTGCAGAATAATTCTGAAATGAACATAAAGCAATAAAAATAGAACACGTTACCTGTAAGATTTTCTTGAAGCCATTTTGAATTTTTTGGACTTATATGACTATCCCACCAAAATGCATACTTCCGACTTGAATCAGTGTGTTTTAAAGTCGCCATACTTGAACATAAACACTAATAATATCTCTTCTCCACTTAGTCTAATTTCTCGAAAATGTATAGAATCCAAACAGAAGTTCCAAAATTCACCTCAATTTAGTCCTTACTCCTTGTACCTACACACCAAAATCAATATAATCATGATCCAAACATCAATACAACTAGAATACTAGGAAAATATTCATAATCACATAATGATCCAAACAGATCAAATTCCACAAAAAAAGAAGACTTGATTTTACTTTCTAATCAACAAAACCCACTAAGCAAAACCAATCAAAAAACATTTTCTGAGATAATCATGAATACCCAGACATCAAAACAACCCAGGATTTTTGGAGAAAATTGAAAAACTTTTGATCAATCAAAATACTGGATTATTACTTACCAAGTATAAAATGAAAATTTGATCATCATCAGCAGCTGGGATCAAAAATTCTCAGCCGCTTTTCTTCCTCTCTATCTCTGAAATTTTAATTTAATATGAAGTGTAAGACCTGGAACAAGACCAGAACATGTCTCCGGCACTGAGAAGAAGAAAGAAAGAAAAGAAGAAAAAAAAAGAACTCTCTGGTTAGAGAATAAAGGAAAGAAGCTTTGAAACGGTGGTAAACGAAAGTAAAAGTGCCATAATTGCATAAAAGAAAACTGCGTGTGTGAAGAAGTAAATTAATTAGTGATTTCTTAATTCTGTAATTAATAATTCTTTAATTCCGAATCTTATATATTCTCCTTATTATTAAAAGAAAGAAAGAAAAGGGACATGTTATGTTAGGTTGGAAGTTTGGACTTTGGTTACCCGGAAATGATTAAATTGTCCCTACAGAATTATGAGAACCAGTTTCCATAATCACAGGTTGAATTTTTTTCGAAAATACACCACATAGATATACCCCTATGTGGCATCCTTTGGTTGGTCCATTCTTTAAAACAGGCCCCCCTGTTTTTCCTGGTGAGTAGGGTGGGAGGAGATCAACGGTGGATGAAGATGCCACATAGGGGTGTATCTATGTGGTGTAAAAAACCGGGGGATAATAGCACTTTTGAATTTTTTTACGAAATGAAAGAGAGTTTAGTACTTTAGTCTTTAGACCTGTACTACGAGATCGTTTTTGGGGAAATATATTCTCAAAGTCCAACTAGCACATAGCCCCACCTTTTAAAGGTGGGCGGGCGGGAGTTGGACGGTGACCAACGTCATCTGATTGTAGAAACTTCGACAGCGACGAAATGAATGCCACCTACATCATAATTCCCACTTTTTCTAATTCCTTTGTTTCTTTGCTGCACCGCCATACCACCAGGGCTTTCCCTAAGTACCATCTACGGTAGGAAAGAATAATAATTTTATGAGAAATGATAAACTTACCGAGGGATAATCCCGACTAAAACAGATTTAGGTGAGGTCCATCGGGAGAAAATAAGGGGTTGTTCAATGGTGGTGCCCACACCCTTTTCAGTTTCAGTTAGGACTATCTCTTGGGATAATCCCTTGGTAAAGATATTGTTTTCGTAATTTTGCACCTAATTTAAGGTAGGTGATAAAACTCACCTTCTACTCTTGCTTTTTTTTTTTTGTTAATAAATAAACTAGTATCAAACACGAAAGAAATATGACAAGATAATCAAAATACATAGGAATGACTGCAAATCACTCTCATACCGGACCTAGTAACGAATCCCTAAAACCATAATCTTACTGAACAGAATCACAGATAACCAATAGCCGCAACAGTAACAGTAGTGTCTTCTTACATACAAGAGAGCTTGGATCGGTGAAGCATGATCCACAATCCTTTTTTTTAAAAAAAAATTATTCTGAAAAGCACAACCACAAGGTGGCTGAATTGAAATTGTTCCTGCCGGAAAACAATGAACTTGCCGGATAATTATTCAGAACTCTTGTACCTGCCAGAAAATTTATCACCAAACTTGGAGCTGATGTCGATCAGATTGTGACCTAAACTTAATAAACCCATTATAGAGAAGATCACAAAATCCATATGAGACGGTAACATAGTAGACCAGGTAAACTTAAACTAAACCTAATAACCAGAAAAGTTACTGTTGCTACGATTTGATCATAGATCGGGGCTAAAAATGCATGTATGTCTTGATCTCTTTCCATCATATCACAAATCGTATTTACACTAACAATTACACTAACAAAAAATGCTCTCAACAAACAAATCCGAAAAAGCACACAAACCATATAAAAGTCATTAAAGAAAAAAACTAATACATCTAGAACATACAATTACGGGAAGCTACAGCTAGTAACCGAAAACAAGGGGTGCTGGAGATCAACAGAGAAGTATGGCTGCTCATATTTGCTCCAAAGAAGCCGATCTGAAAGGAGACGGCACGGGAAAGGGAGTCTACGTTGAGAGAAAATCAATTATAGCTATCCTACTCTTACTATCACTTAATACCAGTATAGCTACCACCGATAATTGCTGCCATCTCCGTAAAAACTACCACCTCCAACACCTTCAATTTACTACATTCGATATCAAAATTTTAATTTTAATCATCACAATTTTAATTCTAAAGATAAAATTAGGTTTTAAGTTTATTTTATTTTGATCGATTAGGTTTTAATAAAGGCAAATTAAGTTTCAATTTTAATCTTAAATTAACAACGATTTCTTTCACTTTTAATCTTAATCATGATTTCAATTTCGAAAACTCTTATAATTCCAAAAAATCAGTTTGAACCCATTACAGGAATACTGATTAGGGCTTTTCCAATATATTTTTTTTATACAAGAATTTTTTTATTAACTATCGAAAGAGATTACACTTTGAGCATCTTTCCTTAGCCAAGTCATAATGTCTTGTGGAAAGTTATCATAAAGTTCAAAATTACCCCTTTCATCTCTAGATTTTTTAGCAATGAACAATACTATTGGCAAGTCTGTGCACAGGCTTACAATACAAAAATTGGTAACTTCCCATTATTTATAGAACCCTAAATTGACCAGTGTACACTAGGATCAACCTTATTAATTGACTTGACTACTGAGTCACAATCTCGCTCTAGAACAACTTCTTCCAATCCCAAGCTTTGCACCCAATTTACTGCTTCCTCCGTTGCTCAGCACTCCAGTTGTTCCGCTTTATATTCAGCACTCAGTCCTCCTCCATAATATTTCCCCTTTTCCCAAATACAAAAACCTGCATAATTTCTAATAGTTTGATCAATGCTTTCAATCCCTAAAATTTCAATATAAGAAGCATCCATGTTTATTTCATAGAAATCTTGAGGCACCCAACTCTGGATCTGCATACAAGAGTTATCATAATTTCTATCATTCACAACAATATTAATACAATGAGAAGTTGTTTTAAGAATTTTTGTGATAGTGCCCTGTATGTTTGGATTAATATCTTGAAAGATGAGGTTGCACATGTGTTCCAAATATACCAAAGAACAATCATATTCATGCACCTCTAAACACAATCCTCAAGAAACAAAGTAGAAAAAATTATATTGTTGCTCCCTACAAAATTGAGCGTACTAATAATTCAAGTTAAAAGGTTCCTAAACTGAAACTGAAAAACACTTATATTAATGTTAATGCCTAACCATATTGATTTAGGATACGGACAATCAAAAAACAGATGGTCTCCAGATTCCATACTAGCATGACAGAAACAACAATGGGTTTCCATTTGTTGATTGTACCTGAGAATCTTATCCCTGATAGGGAAAATATTATTAAGGCATTTCCACATAAAATGTTGAATCCTATATGGTAAATTAAGACTCCAAAGAAAGAAACTTAGGCATTTCCACATAAAATGTAGAATCTTATGTGGTAAATCAAGACTCGAAAGAAACTTTCATATCTCAATAGGAACTATAGGATTATTATACTCAAAGTTACAAAGAGAATTATAGGAACTCTTGACAGAAAACTTATCTTTTTTATCTGGTTTCCATGTATTACCTGTAGATGGCACCCTCATTTCAAAAAAATTCTCAGCACTATCAGATGAGAAAATAGAAAGGATAAGGTCATCATTCTGGATTCTGGTATGAACCTAACAATCCACATAGAAAACTTCTTAACAACCTCAAGTTCATCATATAAACCCTTCCAAATCCAAGAGCTATCCTCATTCAGTTTGTTTATATGTAAAAATTCCTTATCTTTGGAATACTAATTAGCTTTGATGACTCTAGCACACAAGTCATCAAGGTTATTACAGAGTTTCCAAGCCATTTTGCTAAGAAGGGCCTGGTTGAACATTTCAAGATTTCTAAAAGCTAAGCCACCTAAAGCTTTTGGATTTTGATGATTATGCCACACAATGAGTTTTATGCCTCTACTATCAAGGTGGTTCCACCAAAAAAATTCCATTGTCGAGTATCCGTTTTATTCAAAAGAGTTTTAGGAATCTTATAACAACTAATGTGATGAGATGGAACAACTTTTAAAACATGTCTTATCATAATAGTTTTACCATATTGATTTAGAGTCTTACTTTTCCATTTTTTGAGTCTACACTGAAAATATTGAATAATCGGTTTGAAAGACTCACATTTGTTTGTTCCTAGAAGGAGAGAAACACCTAAATACTTCTATGTATCCTTTATTAAAGTCATATTCAGAGCTTTAGCTAAATCAATTTTGAAAACTCTTATATAATCCACAAAATCAGTTCGAATCCATTGTAGGAATACTGATTACGACTTTTCCAATATAATTAGTATAATTTGGAAACTTTATAACTAGGATCCGTGGATATGTTGTATGCAGTATTATGAAGAGGACTGGTGGTGACGGCGACGAAAGTGGTTGTTATTAGCATAACTCTAATTCCTTTATAATGGAAAAGAAAATGATTAATGAGGGATTGTTTTACCGATATCAAATCACCTGCTAGTTTAAGGATTGATCATCATGGAATAGAAATAAAAGAAAGACTGTTAGGTCCCCTAAGAGAAAATTTAAGGACCTAGAGAGTTTGAAGGGTTGGCAGTGAAAAGTTCGAAACTAACAAATCAAACTCTATTTATCAAGTGGTCTTGAAGGTATAAGAATGAAAGATATTCTTTGTGAGGAAAATAATACTCTCTCCGTCTATTTTAATTTGCACTATTTTTAAGTTAAGGAGGATAAGGGAATACTTTTAGTCGTTGCATTTTCCAATTATATCCCGATGAATAACAAATAGTAAAATTTAGAAATGGCGTATCCTTTAAGTTGTGCAACATATATTTGTAAGCTTTATACTATCATTAGAAAGTATTTTAAGACACCTACATAACCAACATAAACATGACTATCATATTATTCATATCTTTCATACTAAGATTTAATAACAATAATCAGTTAAAAATGATAATATTAAAAATGATAATTTTAAAACATAACCTTGTCTAAAGATGAGGTCAAATTTATCGTTTTTGTGCAAAATAATGACGATAAATTCTGCGGAGAGACAAAATTTCAAAATGAAAGGCCGATCTTTGATGGCACTGAAGAAGTACGAAAGAAAGAAACAAAAAAAAAAAAAGTAGCGGGAGGTGGAAGATATTTGGGTTTAATACACAAAGCAGCCTCTAGGCGAAGGAATTTAGTATTGCGGATGCTAACACCACAACCACAATAAGAAACGGATTGTGGACCGGTAAATGGAGAAACAATTCATCCTTTGATAGTTTCGACTTTCAACGTCGTGGAAGACAGAGGAATAAGGAATTGGCTATGAGAATATGGATCAGCAGATTCAGCACGACACATAGTTCGTGAAATCATATTTTCCAGCTTTAATCATAAAAGATGGTAATTGCACATGCTCACTGAGGCAATCCAAGTTGGCAAGTAGGCCCTAATGGGTGATGATCCCCATTAAAAACAAATCAAACACAATAATTATTCTTTTTGAGAATTCAATATCAGATTTGCTAAGTACATTACGTGTAAATCATTTACAAGATAGATTCTTTTTTTCTTTTTTCTTTATGGGTTAGTACATTGTAGTTGTGGTCCCTAAATACCAGTAAAAAGAGTAAAGGGGATAATGGTTCCCAAGATAAATTCAAATGATATTAATATGAGAAATCATACTGTAACACGAGTAAAAATTTAAACTTTTTTATTACTAGAAAATATAGAAAATGGGAACATAATTTTCCTACCAGAAAATCTTTTCACTTGGCTTCCCTCTGATTTTGGCTAGAGAATAAACAACTAAGGATATCCCTTACACCCCATGGCATGCGACTTAAAGATTTTCTCCAAATCAAGGTACCCTGCTTTCGCTGGACACGGCCAGAGCTGCATTGAATTTGAAATGAAAAACAATGCATGCACGGTGGAGTCTATAAGTGCAGGTGGTTGGTACCTAATATCTACCCACTATTAAATATAAGGGCAACTCCTATAGAGACAAAAATCATCCATATATTTATGATAGACTAAAAAGTGTTAATATGTTTGTGAAGTCTAGAGAGGACCCCTCAAATGTGTGGAGGTAGTTATGGACAGTCCATCCGGTCATAGGATGACCGGATATCCCGTCCGGACACTTAATGTCCCGATGTGTTTTTTTTTTTTTTTTTTTTTTTCTCAACCAACCGGATATCAATTTATTTTGATATTTTAATAAAATAAAAACAAAAAAATAAATATGTGGGTCCCGTTTTAGTGGATATTTATCTAATCTCCATAGTAGAATAAATCTCCACATAATTCTGATCATCCCTATTTATATGAGACTCCTTAAGGTGTGGATGTCTTTACCTACGTACCATAGGAGTTACCCAAAGTAGGAGATAGTACCGGGATCATTTTTTCTCTTCATATATGAATATTCCCTACGCCCATCAGCAGATAATACAGCTTGTTATCTACATACAAGAATCATATCTTTCTTTTTTCTATGCCAAATTTGAGAAAAGGATCGTTTTTTTTATACTTTTTTTCTTACACGTATATGTTGGACTTTGAGAGTCGCATTGGTCGTTTTGAATTGAATGAATCGTCAATAATAGGATGAGCAATAGTGTGACAAACTAGAATCCCTTCAGGTCATTATGTTCTGTTGGGAGTGGGAGGGTGAAAGAGTTGTAACAGTTGTTGATAGTCAAACTTGTGAGTCTACCATGATCCATTTTGGAGGGGGAATACTTTAAATGGGATAACTTGTAGTGTTGGACTTCTGCTTACGCTTTTCAATGAATGAAAAGAAGAAACTTTGATAATTGATTTGATCGTTAGTTGGTTGTGACGTTGTGTGATAGAAGAAATTTGTGGTGGGTTGATTGAAGGAACAGTAGGTACTGACTGACTCCTTTTTCTAAGTCTAACCTTCAAAGCCAAGGACATGGGATAGGTGATGATTTATGGGTCCACAATCCACAAAAAGTTCATATCTTGAACCTAACTTGGAAGTGGAGCAGCTGCAAACATAAACATAACCCTATGGCTACGAGGGAAAGAGGGAGTCCGTAGCACTTGTTGTCTTGTAAAGTGGGTTCATTTTAGTTGCATAGCAACACATCTCCGTGCTGGTGCCTGGTGTTAGCCTGCCGACACCGAAGTCCGAAGCTGCGTGTAAAGCAAGTCAATAAACAGGTTGTTAAACTGGTTAATAATAATAGCAGCATTGCACATGCGTCTAAAGACCTTGGTTAAAGGAGGGAAACTGGATCACAAAAACATTCACATTACAGTATGTATCCCATTTGGCAGCTTGATTTCCGGGGGCATTCTGATAGTCTTTTCCTAGCTACAGTGTCACAGACGGCGGAACAGGATAACAATACATAACACCTGCAGCTTAAACAAATTTCACATTATACTCTAATTCAAAAACAAACACATTCCAACCCCACAATAACAAATACATTCCGACCCCAGATTCTAAAGCAGTCTTTTCTAGTGACTTCGAAGCAATTACATGAGGTCCAACTTGAGCTGCTAAAAAGACAAAATCAAGACCACAGACCAAAAAGAAGAATCCAATTATTGGGGCTTAAAAAGGCTTGGGTTTTTGGGAGCTATATAGGGTCATGAAATAGTGATAGTGAACACCCCTTATCCAAATATTTACATAATGTCTAACATGATCCCATATGATTTTAGATAATAAACTTGATTAATATCACTAATGATGATTAGCTAATTAATCAACACTAATTCATTTCTTTAAGTTAAGTGTTGAAGATGAAAATCAAAACAAAAAAAATCTGAGGGAAGAGAAGAAGAAGAAGAAGAGAAAAAAAAATTGGAAAAAAAACTGAAAATGAGTGATTCAAGCAAAACTTTTGATGTAGGTGAACCCATCCATCATCTTCAAAATACGATAACATATTAATACCCATCAACAACGATCAGTTCTTTGCTGATTTTTCAGAAAATCATGAATTTTTTTCTCAAACTCAAAATAACCCCTATGAACCTTACTATGATTTCGAAGGACCAACCCAAGAAGAAGAAGAAATCGAAGAAACAAATGCTCAAGTTTACCAGGTATACCTCTATTCTAACTCCTATTTCAGTTTTTAAGCTCAGAGTTGCAAGAAGTTTCAATTTTTTCCTTCCGAAAACCCTAGGTTTACAGCCGCCAGGTACAATCACGGCTGGGAAACAAAGAACTCCTGGCCGTTATTATGTGTTACGGCTCACAGTTGATGAACTCCTGGCCGTTATCAGACGTTACTATGGTCCGATGAATACTTCCTGGCCGTAACTTATCCATTACGGCCAGGTATATTCTACGTGCATGGGTAGCATTTAATACTGTCGGCGGCGGTTAGGTTTCCTAGCCGAAAATATTAAATGCTATTTAATGCTGTCGACGCCGGTTGGGTTTCCCAGCCGTAACTAGTTTTACGGCTCGATTTTTAGGTCGTAAGCTGACTCATCCAAATACAGGACAATTTACGGCCCGGAAATATTGGACGTAACTCATTTACGGCCCGGAATATAATTTTTCGACCCAGCCGTTTATGTCTTGACGGTTGGGATATCCCTGGTAAACCAAGCCGTGTAGGTTATTACGGCTGAATATTTTCTTTTCGACCCAACCGTTTCTGTGTTTTGAAAAAATATTTTTTGACATATGTCATTCTATTATAGATTGTACCATACATTCCGGTGGAAGACCAAGAGGTGGTTATGGAAGATCAGGAGGTGGTTATTGAAGAGTTCAAAGCATTTGAACGGCGTTTAATGGGCAACACTACATTGACAAGTGTGTGAGGGCAAAAGATCTGCTCGCTACGTGGCGCAAGATTAAGAGCCGAAGTATCCTACTATAATACAACCTACTACACTATGTACACCCAACCACTTAGTCTTATCCTATCTAGTCATCCCTAGGGGAGTATTTGTAATTAATGTAACCACCTACTCTATAAAAGAGAAAGAGAAATAGGTTAGATGGGATCGATCTTTTGGGGTCTCTAGCTAAGGCTAGCCTACTTCTTCTTCCTTAGAGCTCCATGAGAGCCTCCTCCAATGGAGATCTTGTAATCATCTCATATTAAAGCGAAATCCCGTGGATGTAGGTCTCAAGAGACCGAACCACGTAAAAAAATCTGTCTCCCCTTTACTTTTAAGTTATTTATCTTGTTTTGATGTATGTTTGATGTGTGTTTTGATGGTTAAGATCATCTTGGGTGTAGTAGCAGAAAAGATGCAACTACATTTTTGCGCTAGAAACTCGTGAAAGAACATTAATACTTCACTACCAGCAGGTTCTGTAAGAGATCCAGTTGAAATAAGAGTTTCAGGGGTATTCTTGTCAAAGATACAAGAGCTTCACACAACAAAATGTCTCGTCCGACTCCAAACAGAGACTAAGAAATATAAAGAAAGAAGAAAGAGCTGCACTGCTAATGGTGGAAAATACGAAGAAAAACTTCGTCAAAACACTGAAATAGGAGATTCATCATCAACAATCAGTCGGGAATCGAAATTCTTTCTTCCTTTCTCTTTATCTTGTTCTTAATTTTCAGATCTACAAGATTTAAAACAGAAATTTTGAGAAAAATCATTTTACAGAAACTAGAGATTCTTCTTCAATAGTAGACTGTTTTACTTCAAAATCTCGATTAAAATCGATTTTCAATTACAAATCTATTATCAGTAGATGATATTCTTCAAACCCATTGAAGTTTTTTCTAAAAAGCACTAAGAATCAACATCTTAGCTTGATTTGGGGCTTTCTTCTTCACTGTCTCTTCGTACTGTATTACACATCGGAGAAATTGACTAACTTGATTGAGTTGCTGTTATAGAAAATTGTTGATGGGCGAAGTCACATCGGAGCAGCGACAGCAGCTCAGGATTACAGGCTATCATCAACATCGCCACATCTCGAGACTAACTCGTATAGAATCGCCGATTCAATCGGACAGACAATCTCGTACAACTTAATTCAGAGCCTCAACCTCATACTATTTAGATCGGAAAGATACCTCTTATCTGCTCGTGAAGAAGCAATCAGCAAGACGACGCTCAACACGAGCTCGGACTCATCAGCTTATTTCCGAGCACTGATCTCGGACAGACAATTAACAGGACAGCCAGAGCATGAACTCGGATGCCTCACTATCTTAGCCTGATTTTGGGCCCTTTTTCTTCACTTTCCCTTCATGCTCTTACATAGCAATTGTTAAACGAAATCAATACATGTTGTGATTACTAATCTAGTTGGCTTGTTGCTGCAGAAAAACGATGATGGACGAAACTACATCAAAATCACCATCTCGTGTTCAACTTGAGACCAACTCATAGAGATACTACCGATACAATCGGACGAACCATCTCGTACAGCTCAATCCAGAGCATCTATCTCGGACAGAAAAGCAACATACTGATGTCGGAACGAAATCCAGCATGATGGGAGCCAGCTAGAGCATCAGTTCGCTCTGCTCGGATGCACCAAGTCGTCGGATAAGGAGCATGAACTCAGACCATGACAGTGATATCGGATAAGAGCATCAGTTCGATCTGCTCGGATTCATAAGCTCATCTCTAAGAAGCAACCAAACATGCTATCCTGATTCCATTTACTAATTTCCTTTGATTATTGCACATGGATGCTTGACATGCTATACTGAACAGCTTACAGATTAATAGTAGTTAAGTGCTCTGTACTTCGATGAATGATTAATGTTTTGAATTCAAAGGAACTTGATACACTTCATGAACAGCAGGTACACTCTGACATGTTCAATGGAGGGATACAGCTATTGCGCCTATCTTAGATGGTTCATCCATGCTCGCCAGGCATACATCGGAGCAGCCATCTCTAACAGATCCTCACGATTGGACCGGACAGGCATTTCTCATCAACTCGTGGAGAAATAACCAGCACGATGGGAGCCAGCCAGAGCTCGGACAGTTCAATTGCAGCAATCAACTCGTACTGGCAAAGCAATCAGTACGATGAGAGCCAACCAGAGCTCGGACTAACCAAGTCATCGGAATGGAGCATGAACTCGTACGGTGACAGCGATATCAGACTGATCACCGGATCCACTCGGACTCATCAGTTCATCCCCGAGCACAATTCTCAGACGGGAAATCAACAGGACAACCAGAGCATGAACTCGGATGCCTCAACATCTTACCCGGACTTGGGCTTATTTTTTCAATCTCTCTTCGTACTTTCTTACATAGCAATATCCAAACGAGTCTATTCACAAGATTACTCACTTGATTGAGTTGTTGTTAAGGAAAAATGATGATAGGCGAAGTCACATCGGAGCAGCAATCTCGGAGCAAACATCAGTCAGTACGATGGGAGCCAATCATAGGTCGGACTTACCAATCGATCGATCAAGGAGCACGAACTCGGATCGTACAGTAATATCAGACAGGGACATCGGACCTGACTCCTCAGTTCATCTCCGAGCAACAACTCGGATAACACACCTTCCTATTTTAATTTACTTTTCTTATCGCATATATGATATGCTAAGATTCATAATAGCTCAATGCTTGATGCTTAGATGCATAGATAATTGATTAGTACTTTGAATCAAAAGAAATTTGATACATTTCATGGCCAACAGGTGCATGATAAAATGCTCTGAAGAGGGGCTCTACTACGACGTCTATCTTAGATGGTCACTTCCAGACCAATAACTGTACGCTATCCGAAGCACTCATCTTGGATCATCCATGACGGTGCATCCATGCTCGCCAAGCTCATGACTTAGCTTGCAAAATAAAGTCCAAAACAGGGGACATTTTCATCTCTTTATCGACATTTATCATTTTCATTCGTAAATATACTTTATTTACCACTACTAACTGGCCACTGGAATTTCCAGGGACTTGAGAGGAAAAAGACAACCTCATAATAAAGGCTATAAAGCTCAAGGACGATACAATCTCCTTCCATTCCTTCCAATCTGAGGGCGAATGGGGCAGTTTCTAACTCATCTATTTACATTCAAAAATGAATATCAATATGCTTAACCAAGGCACAATTTTGCTTAAAAGTAAGCTAAAAATAGCTAGTCACAGAGACTTAAGCCGATATACGTATCGTACTAGTGTTTCCAGAGACTTAAGCCGATATACGTATCGCACTGGTACATCCAGAATCGAGTGTCGCAATCTAGCGCACCTGCTCCACAACGAGCATCACAATAAATGACAATGCGACACATTATCGCATGAAAATGAACAGAAAATATTTAAATAAAGTAAATGCTTTTAACATTAAGTATGATGGATTAACATTTGATGTTTTGCAGCGAGTCAATCTCCATATGATGGATGAATTCAGTAAAGTCGGGTTAATTACCCGCATAAAGTAAAGTTGGATTAGACGTAATCCGCATAAAGGCATGCCTATCATGCATTAGGAACTAGCATTATGCTAGATAAGGTTAGAGTCAGATTAGTTGATATCTGCATAAAGGCATGCTTATCATGCACTAAGGTTAGAGTCGGATTAGTCGTAATCCGCAATAAAGCTATTGTTATATCTGTGTTTGCTTGCAGGGTCACTTGATGTATGTGCGATACATCCTCCCCTCCCTATATATATCTGTGTTTGCTTGCAGGGACATTTAGTGTATGTATGGTACATCCTCTTGATATTTATATATGTGTTTTCCTGCAGGGTCTCTCGGTGTATCATACATACATCCTCCTCTTATTCTATATACGAGTATTCATTTGCAGGGATATGGAATGAATGTTCTATATATATCTTCCTCTTGTCATATCTGTATTTTTTGCAGGGATACATAGTGTTCTTAGTATCATAGTTTTTCCATCATAGATGGTAATCGGGGAAGGACCCCCATCCGAGAACACATCTTCTCGAAGCCATCACAGATGGTGATCGGGGCATGATCCCCATCCGAGAAAACATCTTCTCGAAGCCATTACGAATAGTATCGGGTAAATCAAACCCTCGTGCGAGAAAATATCTTCTCAAGACCATCACGATGGTAATCGGGCTATGAGTCCCATACGAGAAAATCTCTTCTCGATGCCATAAAATTTATTTTTCATGTGTTTGTTCTATTTCTTATTTTCATCTGTTGAATTTATGTATATTATATATGTTATCTGTTTGTAGGGTTAATTACTTAATGTTATTCCACACCATTCCATCCTAAAGAGGATGATGCGAGCAATGCTCAAGCTTCCTGATATGGAAAATGACCTAGGGAAATGCCATCTGACCATAGAAGTTGGATGATGCGGGGACTCCCTAAGCTACCCGAGACGGAAACAATGACCTAGGGTAATGCCATCTCGATGATGTCCTGTACTTCAGGAGGTACCCTGTGGTTGACTCACTTTAGGCTGAAGTGTGAATCAACTATCAGAGGTATCTCCCTCATCATAGTATGCGCCACGAGCCGACTATGGGGAAGGTGCCTTCCGACAGAGAAGCACCGTATAGAATCTACGAATATATGTCTGGTAGGGGCACATACTCGGCATCAGAAGGATCCTTGAAATCCTCGACTTGTATTATAAGAGGTTATCTGGCCAAATGGGAAGCTGATCACTTCTCGGACTTATAGCCCATAACTTGTCCAAGGACGAAAGGGATACCACTATGGTGTGACCCTCGTATAAAATCGCATACAGGTACAAGCTATAAGCAGTAGCATCATAAATGATATATTCAGAAAACGAGTTAGGGGAAAAACCTTGACTTTGGCTTTCAAAAGCTATAAGCTCTTAAGCTTTCAAAAACCAAAGGGGGCAGTATATACCCTCGATACTTTCAGATTGAGGCAATCAGTAAGCCCTCGGGGCAGGCTTCTGACTACCACTCGAAGAAATTTTGAGTCCCCACAAGATATACGCATCCGATATATCTCGGAGCACAAAACAAGACCTCGGACTACCATCCGAAGGCATAAAACCAAATCTCGCATCCATGCGATTTGAGGCAAATCAGTAAGTCCTCGGGGAAAGACTTCGGATTACGATCCGAAGACATTTTGAGTCCCCACAGAAACAAGCCTCCGATACATCTCGGAGCACAAAAAGAAAGACCTCGGACCACCATCCGAAGGCATCTAATCAATCGTGCAGATTCACGACTTGAGGCAATCAGTAAGTCCTCGGGGCAAAACTTCGGATTACGATCCGAAGACATTTTGCAGTCCCCACAGTCATAAGCCTCTAACTGGAGCATGAAGTACGACCTCGGACTACTGTCCGAAGGCATTTAATATATCTTACATCCACGCGATGTGAGGCAAACAGTAAGTCCTCGGGGCAAGGCTTCGGACTACCATCCGAAGACATTTTGAGTCCCCATAGATATACGCATCCGATATATCTCGGAGCACAAAACAAGACCTCGGACTACCATCCGAAGGCATAAAACCAAATCTCGCATCCATGCGATTTGAGGCATTTAGTAAGTCCTCGGGGCAAGACCTCGGACTGCCAATCCGAAGTCATTTGGCAGACCCCACAATGATGAATGACACACATAAGCCTTTCTACAATCAGTAAAAAGCTATAAGTTTCAAAACTTATCTATCTCAAACTTGTTCTTCTAGAACTTATCTCAATTTATTTCATTTCATTTCATTTCATATCTTGGATTTTTTCAAAAACTCATCCTCTCAAATGCTAACAGGAGCATACATATTGAACTATCATGCCCATAAGGAAAAATCCTCATCGCTCGGAGCAAGGAGCAAGCCACAGACGCAAAGGCAATCAGCCAACTGTCAAGGCAGCTAAGTATCATCTATATTAAGGAACTGTCTTACTATGCAGTCCATTAGTTTTTCTCGCAAAATGCTTAATAGCTTGAGATATAACATAAATAGTTTTCATATGCCTAAATATAAATTATTCATGCCATAAGCATGCTTAACGATATTTAATATCTTATTCTATCTTTGCAAGTGCAAAACTTTGAACTGTAACATGTATGCTTAGAACTACAGTACTTAATCACTATAATGTTATGCTTTCGAAGAAAAATCTCAAATTTATATTGGTGCGATATAGCAATTACTACTCTCCCTTGAGCAGCAGGTACCCATGATGGTCCCGAGAAGCACAACCACGACAAGTCATCAGAACTGATGCCAACCAAGCCAGACAGAGCTGGAGCATAAACTGCCAAGGAGCAAGCTCAACGATCACCAACACAAGGAATGCCTCAGAAATTCACATAAGAACAGGGGCAAGTATTAATACTTTAAAAGCTGGCTGTATTCTTCTACGAAGTTCCTTCAGCACAACAAAGAGCCACGAAGCTCGGTACCACACACTACCAACTAGAGTCAAGAACTAACCCCAGTAAAAAATCAATGACCAAGAAGTCAGAGAGAGCTCGCACTGTTACTCAGAGTTGCAACTCGCATATCTACATCGTGTAGCACAGATCATGGATCATGAATCACAAGCATCGCAACTACCCAACTCGCACTACTCCAACCAAACACTCTACAGAAGTGAAGCCTGACTACAAGTCAGATCAGAACCAAGCATGTTCAGAAATATCGCTCAGCCACTCCTCCCGCCCTGAAAGTCATACCAATGTTTATTTGCTTAAGGATTATTGTTCCAACAACCTTCAACCAAAGGAGCAAAATGTGAGGGCAAAAGATATGCTCGCTACGTGGCGCAAGATTAAGATCCGAAGTATCCTACTATAATACAACCTACTACACTATGTACACCCAACCACTTAGTCTTATCCTATCTAGTCATCCCTAGGGGCGTATTTGTAATTGATGTAACCACATACCCTATAAAAGAGAAAGAAAAATAGGTTAGATGGGATCGATCTTTTGGGTTCTCTAGCTAAGGCTAGCCTCCTTCTTCTTCCTTAGAGCTCCATGAGAGCCTCCTCCAATGAAGATCTTGTAATCACCTCATATTATAGTGAAATCCCGTGGATGTAGGTCTCAAGAGACTGAACCACGTAAAAAGTTCTGTCTCCCATTTACTTTTAAGTTCTTTATCTTGTTTTGATGTATGTTTGATGTGTGTTTTGATGGTTAAGATCATCTTGGGTGTAGTAGCAGAAAAGATGCAACTACAAAGTGAATATTGGATGAGAATGCCAATATGTGGCTATCTACTCGCCAACGCATTCCATTACGTTATTCATTCCATCTCCTATTCACGTAGTGTTACATACGCACCAACAAGACATATTTTTACCGAAGAAGAATCACCAAAGATAGTCATCATGGGGTTTGTGAACATGAACCAATATATCGGCCTCCAATTGAAAGATGAATGCCCATTACCTCTATTAAGGAAGGGATACGGTGGTGACAGAGAAATATTATCGGGTTGCTGTCATAGGTTCGAGGAAAGATTTCAATTGTGGGATGCATTACAGATTTCGAGGGATGACCCTTTTCTACTAATGAGTTCCGATGAGGATGACTATAAGTGAATGTGGTGTGAACCTATGTATTTTGAAGGTTAGTGATAATATGATAACAATGTTTTTTGTAGGGTGATGATTAAAATGATAATATGATAACAATATGGTGTGAACCTATGTATTTTGAATCACTCATTATAAATGAACAATCTAAATTTACTCTTATTATGTGTTTACAATGATAATATGATAAAAATGTTTTTATTTAGAGGTGCTTACGGCCAGGTTATACGCTGACACGACCTAACCGTAATGACCCAAGTGAGCTTTTCAAAGAATTACGGCTGAAACACCAAGCCGTGAACAATATTACGTCTAGGAATCCAAGCCGTTTTTCTGGGTACTGTCAGAATAACGACTGAAATACCAAACTGTGAACAGGTTTACGGCTAAGAATCCTACCAGTATTTCTGGGCACTTACAGAATTACGGCTGGTAATCCTGGCCGTAACTATCCCTGGTATATCAGTATCATATTTTACTCAGTTACTGCTGAAACACCTAACCGTTAATCCGATTACGTCTATAAATCTTAGCCGTAACTCTCCTGGATTGTCGGTATCAAATTTCACTTCGTTATACTTAAACAAGAATCTGATAAATTAATAATTAAAACACTAGTATCCATTCATTCAAGGTAAATTAATATCCCATTACTTAAAACAAACGAAATCATCCAAATCCATAACCTAAAACATGCTAAAAGTAAGTTTGCATAATGAAAAGCTGGAATGACTTAAACAAGTACGTAAAACAATCATCCACTACGACCAACAATTGAAGGAACATCCTCAAAAGATGATGAAGAACTGTCGGGAGTTTCGGAACCACTAATCCAATCATCCTCGCCGTTAGTATAGAGATCATCCTTCGTTGGATTATGTAACTCCTGAAGCCTGAGAAGAAGTGTTCTTTGTTACTCACAATCCAAATATAAAACCTCCTCAATGTTACAGATCAGTCCCCTAGCAATCCACTTAGCTCTCTTGACCTATTTCCACATCATTCAATTAATAGTGGTACATAATTTGATAAACTTATACAAAAACAAAGAATCATATACTTAGCCTACATACCATCATCGTAGCAATATCACACATTGGTAGTTCCTGGGGTTCTTTCTCCTTTTCAGGATTCCTAAAAATGATGAAAAACATATCAGAAGATAGGACCAATTCACACGGAGTGCTACAATTACGGTTAGGAAAAAACAGACAACCCATCCGTTCAACACACTATCGGGTGGGAAATATGCAGACGTCCTAACCGGAAACATAGTCTCGGCTAAGAAATATGCGGACGAAGTAACCGTAAACATAGTATCGGCTGGAAAATATAAATAAGGGTTACGAAAACTTAATTACGGTTAGGAAACTCCCAGCCGAAACACTCATCACTCAATTTTACTCTGCAAACACATGACGATTTACGGCTAGAAAAGTCTCATCCGTAAAGGTATTTCACTGTTGGGATATCAAATTTTCCTAACCGCTTGAGACATTAACGGCTGGGAGTTCTTGATGTCCCAACCGTTATGTATACATTACGGCCAGGACGATATGATATCCCATCCGTAAAAGCTTCATAAAACAATTTTTAAAAACCCTAAAACCATCAATCGAACCTATTTTTTCAATCTAATGCTAAAATAACTTCGATTCTTACCTAGTATGAGTCATTTGTGGAGGATTCGAAGGTGTTTGAACAGATTGGTTCACCATATCTCCATTAAAAGGAACATCAATAACTTGCCCAGTTTCAGAATCAGGGTTCAATCGGCCGGATCTTGTCACTCTTGATCTTGCTGCCATCTTGAGAATCAACTTCAGAAATCAGTGGAGAAGAGCGGGAGATATTGTTAGGTTTCGAAGAGTGTTTTTTAGAGGTTTTGGAGAGTGTTTTTGAGAAGAATAAGTGAGAAAATGAAAGGGTTTTGATTTTTGGGGCTTGAATTAGGAATAGGTTTTGATTATATAAGATTTGATTTTAAAATTGATTTATTAGGGGGGTAAATGTGACTTTTGAATCACTTGAGATCTCCACTTATCCATATTTTTGCTAGCCAAAGCACATTAGGCCCCTAAAATCCTTAAGGGGTCAAGCCCCAATAATAGGATTCAAAAAGAAAAGCATGACGATGTGACCATTCGCGTTACACATCTTATATGGTCATTGGTCTGTCACACTTCTTCATTACTGCTTGTTTTTACAAGAATCCAAAACTTTGTTAGAACAAATTATTAGAACGAGAAGGAAATGAACCGAGGAGAAGAAAATATCATATGAAAAGGAGTTTAGAACTGTTGTTTTACCCCAAAGGAACATCAAACACACGGCATCAAAGGTCTATGTCATCATATGGATTATAATTATGATGGTAGCTAATAGGGATACCCGATTGCTAGGAGTGTATTAATCGATTTGTCATAAATGTTTTGCCTTTTATGAATTTTGTTACATTCCCTAGTAATCGGTATGCCTTGTTAGCAATGTTGATAATTATTATGTACATGGCTCATGTTTCAATTTTTTTGAGTTTAGATCTTTTCGCGGATTTCTTTCCCCGCATGTTTGGTTTTCGGAGCCTGTTTAGTCGACAAAACTTGTTCCAATATTATTGGATGTTCTGGATATGACAGTTAATAAAACTAGTTACCCTAAGAAAACACAATGACTTTAATTATTTTCTTTTGATCAGCTAGTATGAAAAATTCATTGAAAAATAGGTACTTAAGGATATTTTAACCTTATAAATACAACTGATTCACAAAAGGAAACTATATAAAATAGGATTCGGTCACCGAATGGAAAGAAAATGGAGAAATAGTCAAGATAGAACTAAACCAAAAACCTCGCAATGTAACTTATCAAAATCGATTCAATGAAACTAATAAAGCTTCTTGTCCGATAATGCTATTATGTTAGCCATAAATTATAGCATTTTAGTGTTTGACTTCATCCAAAAAGTATACATAAATCTTTATACCTCTAATCACGAAATTGCTATATGACTCGCTCGTTGATAGCTAAATAACAGCAAAATTCGACGTGGCACTGATGTGGTGGAGAGAAAATTTTGTTTTTTTACCACGTCATTAATTAAGAAAAAAAAACAATAAACCATAGGATCATTGTTCTGCTTTTTTTTCGTTCATGCAGCAGCAGGAAGGGACGGTTTAGTTAAAGATACATAACAACTATCAAGATCATCATCATCCGTAAATCACTTTTTTTTTCCTTGAATCACTTCAAAATTGAAATAATTTAATTGTTTACTAAGGGAAGTGGGAATAATATAAATCCAGATGGAAAATGAAGATAAAATTGAGAAGATCTATTGATTTGTTCAGCAGCTTGAAATCTACTTCTCCATCCCAATTCAGTATAACATCTTCTTCAGATGACCTATTGATTTAAAATAGATCTGGTCAATAGTAACCACCAATCGGTGAAGATGGGAATTATAACTTACACCCTCCCTTTGATCTTTGATCTCTTCCTTCATAAATTTGATCCCCCACCTCGACTAATATCTCCATGAACATATTTCTTTTCTTATTGTTGTTCTTTTGTGAAAATCAATAGTGAGCAATCTATTTTTTTTTCAATGGATTTGTTTTAAACTGTCATTTTCTTCCATCTTGATATAACTTTTATCTTCCATTAGATTTCTCAACTTCACAGGGGAAAGAAATAAGGGACTTTAATTTGATTTTAGGTTTTGTCCCCGATAAAAAAAGGATAGTGTTTTTATTTTGATTTTTAATTATTTTTGTTAATGACTTGGTAAACAAAAGCAAAACTTTTCTCCGACGTGTCAACGCCACGTAATCTTTGCTGTTAATCAGCTGGTACTTAGCAGTTTATGTAGCACGGTTAAGAGTATCTTAAATTCTTTTCTTTATAACTATATTACCATATACCAACTGATATATTGTTCTAGATACGGTTAAGACGCTTATCACTCCTAATCATGACTCCAAGATTTTGTTGTGACAATATTAGTATCGTAGTCCCAATAAAAATTACATTCGTCGGAAAAATACGACCAAAATCTCTTAGTTCTCCAACAATCATAGCACAATGACTTTGGTTTTAACGGGTCTTTCTTCACCTATGTACTATGCTAGTAACTCACCCTAGCATAGCCTTGTATCGAAGAAAAAAATCCCTAATATGGTGTTTGGATGCATTCTCTTAAGTTGCTTTTTAACTTCTAGAAACATAAAAATACGGATATTGGGTTGACAATAAAATTTGAAAATAACTTGTAGAACCAAAAAAACAAGTTGGAGAACTAAAACAGTTTGATATTTGGAATTGAAAGAATTTCTCACTTGTTTTATGAGTGTCGGAGAACTAAAAAAAAATGAACATATTTGTTGAATGATGCAATTTCTGTTAGAGCTACAATAATTATATCGTCACTGGAGTCATGATTAGGGTGATAAGTGAAAAAACGGGGGTATAACAACGCCCAATAATTCGTTCGGCAATCTTTATGGACTAAACTCCAATATAATTCCGAGAGCACCAACTTAAAAGTGAGACTCAATCAAGAAATATATCAAAGAGTTTTATCTCTTTCTCAATACAATCAGCAAATCAAACAGATAAAAATCCGTGAGCCTGATTGATATGAGAAATAACTTGGACAGTACCAAAGACCAATGCCCAAGTGTCAATCAAGTTATATCCAACAAATAAGGTCGGATTTATCAACTGTGATTGAACTACGCATAACCTGTGATATTTCAATTATATAAACGAATATAATGCGGAAAAGAATTAACACAGACACCATAAATTTTGTTAACGAGGAAACCACAAATGTAGAAAAACCCCGGAACTTAGTCCAGCTTTGAACACTACACTGTATTAAGCCACTACAGACTCTAGCCTACTACAAGTTAACTTCGGACTGGAATGTAGTTGAGCCCTAACCAAGTCTCACACCGATTAAGGTACAGTCCCCTAACAAGGTATTGCCCCTGATTATTTTCCTATTAGAGAACGAAGCATGGAAATATTCGTTACTTCGTTCGAATTTCCTTGAAGAATTTTTCTTAGGATAATTGGTGATAGTAATCATTTCGAATTTAAGACCTTTAACCTAATTTCCTTGTAAATTTTTGAGTTTATCTAATTGTGTAAAGAGATTTATTGACTTATGCAGATTCTCAATTTTGCTATCCAGAGATTTAATATTTTTATAAATATTTTCAAAAACTTCAGAAAATTTGAATGAGCGAGATCTAAGGATAAGACTTGGAGTTTCGAAGATAGGATGTTTATGGGATATTCACTAGAATTATTATTTGAGGATGCAAATAAGACAGTGGAAAATGATGGATGGGTAAGACAAGATCTGAGGCAACGAAAAGATTTTTTTAATTTTTTGAACTACGGATTTGGGTCAAATAAAAAGGGAGTATGGTCTAACCCTAATCCAGTAAGATGACGTACCTTAGTGTTTGGAAAATAACATTGGTAAGATACTAGTTCCCTATTGATTCCATCAAAAATGGTTGCCTCACCTGTATGATTATTGGACCAAGTAAAAGGATATTCAGCATCTTTCAAACCAAGAGAATTAATCACCTGTCGGGTGAAGGATATCCCACATCGTTCATCCCTAATGCTACACAAGCTACAAATTGCTTTGAAGTGTCATATTCTCGCCTGAAAAGTTTGTCCATTGTTGGGATGGAATTATGCATCGTTGGACAAATGAAAATCCACACCTTGGGGGTACATATTTAACCCACATTTACAACATGCCACAAAGCTTCACATTCTGCATTTTCTGGACTTGTTACTCTATCACCACATCTTGACTTGCTCAAAACAACCTGCAAGATTTCTGAAATTTATTTTCATGCTACAAGAATTATCTAAAACTTTAAAAGATGCATCAACACTAATAAATTATGCATAGTTAGGTAAAGACATATTATATGGATAATTATGCAGAATATCATGGTTTATGTGAGAATTTCTTCTCATATTCTTCCCTGTTATTGCATTCATATGTTGAATTCTTATTATAACTTGAATTGAATTAGGTTTCACAACAGTATCTTGCCTTCCATATTTCCCTAGATAGGCTAGCCATTTTCACAACCCACTCATTCTCAAACTGTGTTATTTCAAAATTGAACCAACTTCTTATCCAAATTTCTACTGAATACCTTATTGCCTCAATGGAGCTTCTAGCATCAGGAATAGTGAACCATATAACTCTAGCAAAAGAGCGCAAAATTAGCATTTACTTGGTTGTTTCTACTCCCCCATTATAGACCTTACAGTTAATGTCTTCATGACATATTATTCTTGATATTCTCTCTTGTGATGAAGTTATGTCAGTTAGATATTTCCATAAGTTTGACCCTTAGTAGAGTGTTGATGGCCCAAAATTGCTTCAAAAACTTAGCTTAAACTGCATCCACCTCATCTCTTGAATTGGTCTTGATCTGTACCATTTTTTTTATGCTGACTTGTTAGTGAAATACCCATTGTTAGTGAGAGTCCAAATCAACTTGTCTTCACCATTTGTGGGTAATCTCATTCTAAGAATTCTTTATGCAACATGAAGGTGAAAGATTTCATTTCATTTCAGTTTCCATGGGGACATCTAGCAATTGAGGGGTATTCATTCTCTCATAGAATTCAGTTACTTCCCGTGTCTAAATTTTTGTACCACTTTCTACTTTCCTGAAACTATATGTTTTGATGAACTCACCCTCACTTGAAAACCACACACTCCCTTCCAAACCACACCCTTTTCCACCTAATTGATTTCCTTCATCTGTGAAGAATTAGATTCTCCAATGGTATACTGACCCTGCAGGTTGGAACAGCTTCCAAGGACAGTGGAGTGCTAAATGTGCCACTATCATCTTGAACATTTGGAAGGCAAGATGTGACAAAGTTTTTAGAGGAATCAACCCAAGTCTGAAAGACGTTTGCACAAGAGCCGCAATGGACTGGAAAGCTCATGCTAGCCTAAATCGA
Source organism: Papaver atlanticum (assembly GCA_023531105.1). Taxonomy (NCBI): domain Eukaryota; kingdom Viridiplantae; phylum Streptophyta; class Magnoliopsida; order Ranunculales; family Papaveraceae; genus Papaver; species Papaver atlanticum. Next base: position 7,188,101 of record JAJJMB010000948.1, read on the forward strand.
CCTCTAGGCAATGCTAGAATTACAAATTCTCATAACACAAACCCCATTTGGATACCCACCCCCACGCCCCCCACCCCCCTCTAGGGAATCCAGAAAATTATATTTGCTGATTTGACAAACACATGCAGATTGGAAGCATCGCCTTAATTCTAAGAAATTCTATTGGTTGGTGTAACGAAGTAAAGAAACTGAAGTGCGGGGCGTAGAGTCAGGATGGAATGGAGGTGAAGGCGGCATTGGAAGCAAAAACGTGTTCTTATTAGTTGGATACTATAGTCATTCAAATTGAAGGAAGTTGCATCAATACTATCAAAGCAATTAAAGGAGAAGACTGCTATTTAGATTTGAAAGCTAGATCTAGAATTAGAGACATTCATGAAAAACTCGTCACTTCCACCATGAATGTGGAAGGGAAAAAATTAATCTTTTTGTGTTGCGGAAAAAATTCTAATTAGGATGTTGTTGCATTAGGTTTCAAGGTCAATTTAAATGTAGCCTATGACATTGCTTTTCCTCCACCTAGTATGTTATTTGATGTTTTAAGATTGGATAGTCTGAGTTGCCGAGTTTCTCAAGGCACTCAACCTCCACAACTCTTTTCAACAATTTAACTTCTATTAATCTAGGGTTTTATTATCAAAAAAAAAAAAAAAAAAAAAAAACTCCCTTGCAGACGTTTTCAAGCCTGCGTTGCATCTTTCCTCTATTTTATATGACGTAAACTTGTTGTATGGAAGTAGTTCTGTTTGAGTGCATCTAGCTACCCAAAGTTTTTTGATTCAATAATTAATGAATGATGATCTAACAATGAAATAAGCTTCTTATAAGTTTTGGAAAGTTAGTTTAAGAAGGCAGGTTGCTTTGACGTTCTTAAATAGACATTATCTTATAATTCATCACTGTTTTTTCTATTAAAGCTAATGAAGACCAAGGAGATGTTAAAATTGTTATAATGAAACTTTGATTGTGCATTGTTTGAGTATTTTTTGATCTGCCAACAATTGGAACATTTGGATGGTTGGTGATACTTGCGAAAAAACTTAATAAATTAATAACCTATCTAAATTATCTGATTCATCACAACCATCAATATGTTGATCATTTTTTGTTTTTTTTGTTCTTTCTCATTGAACACCAATTGAGTTTCGCATAATGTAACTTTTTCATCTTTTGGATTTCAACCGTTAATCACCAGCACTTAAAACTTGAATGATTTAAGTTATATAACTCACTAAATGCGCTCATTTGTTGTATGCCAGTGCAGTGCACAATTAGTTCCTAAATAGTTTTTATTTGGTCTTCATGTTTTAAAATTAATGGTGTATTTATAAAATTAATGCCAATCAAACAACGTTAATAGATCCTTCCTCAAGTTAAGGAAAATTCGTATTCATACATAACTAAGGTGGTGCATGTTATCACCTTGGAAAGAATAGAATCGACTCTGAGTAGATGTTAAGTACAAACAATGACGAGCCAGGAATTTATGTATGGGTGGGCTAAAAAAAGTTTCCACGAATACTCAGGTTTAATAAATAGGTTAATGCCAATCAAACAACGTTAATAAATCCTTCCTCAAGTTAAGGAAAATTCTTATTCATACATAACTAAGGTGATTTAAAATTAATGGTGTATTTATAAGATTAATGCCAATCAAACAACATTAATAGATCCTTCCTCAAGTTAAGGAAAATTCTTATTCATACATAACTAAGGTGGTGCATGCTATCACCTTGGAAAGAATAGAATCGACTCTGGATAGATGTTAAGTACAAACAATGACGGAGCCAAGAATTTATGTATGGATGGGCTAAAAGAAGTTTCCACGAATACTCAGGTTTAATAAATAGGTGTTGCAAATCCACAAAGGTACCTAAAATCATGTATGGAGCCAGACACTTATCTTAGTCGGCGCAAATTTTAATGATAATTTTTTTTTATAATACATATTAATATATTTGGCGGCCGAACGCCACGCCAAATTTTGAGAATTTGGTTATTTTTAGAGCCAAATGACACTGTCACGCTAGAAAATACGCTTGACTAATATATCTAGTATTATACTGATTTTATAGTTGCATTGACATGTAAAACAAGCAAATAAAACTTTATTGTACACATTCAATATGAGAGATTATAGCTTTTGTAAGGTAGTTTGATCGTATGATTTTAGTTACTCCCTCCGCCCCTATTATATAGGCGGAGTTTTGAAAATTTATTGTCCCACTAGATAGGCGGAAATCTAATTCCAATGAGGTTTTTTCCACATATACCTTTAATTAAATAGCATGGGTATTATCACAATCAAGTTCTTTAGTATTGAGTAGGATAAAGGTTAAAATAAGAAAAGCAATGGATATTTGTGAAATCAAAATAATTTCTTTTCCGCTTGTATATAGGGGACGGAGGGAGTATTTACAAAAGAGACTTGAAATAAAAGGAATACGTGTATTGTCTTTTATATACGTAAGTAAATTGATTTTTTTTTCATCCCATCACTAATGTCAAATTGGAAAAGTGAAGGTATTTCTTTTTAAGAAACTGAGGGAGTATTAACTTTTGTGAAAATTATAGGGCCAAAAGAGATTTGTGAAATTGTGGAGTGGGCTAAATTCCACCTCCATCACTGTGTTAAAAAATGTAGCATTTCAAACACCAACTTATAAGAGCTTCTCCAATGGTGAATATGAATGTTTCTCACGTGGCATCATTTTTAAGACATCCTTTTTTTCTTCATAAAATCCTAAATATTAGGAGAAAATAAATTTTATCTCCAACCCATAAAGTGTTGTATGTTTCTTTTACTTATTTGTAGGTATATAATTGGTTAAAATTATTTCCATTTTTGTTTTTAATGATTTTTATTAATAAAAGTGTGACTAGGATGGGAAGACATCCTCTAAGTGAATGTCTAAAACTAGAGGTTCACTTAGAGGATGTCTAACTTTTTTTTTACCACATCATCCTCACATCAATGGGTTGGAAATGATTTTTTATGAAGACTTTTTCCTTCACACACATTCCATTGGAGAAGCTCTAGGAAAGAACCAAAGAAAATCGTTACGAAAATACAAAAGTGTTTTGATTCATTTCAATCTCCACCACCGCAACCACCACCACAACCACCACCATCATCATCACCACCACCATCATCAACAATACCACAACAACCCACTGTTACGCTTTTTGTATCTACGGAATCAGCCATAGTAGGATTAGTAACGGTTTGGCTGGGTGCGCCACCAGACTCTGTTGGTTTCTCAGTAGTGCCCGTGGATGCTTTACATAGAAGCACCAATGACAATATCCCCACAAATGAGCAAGAAAAAACGATGAGAATAATCACTCCCCATATATATGTTGCTTTTTCAGAATCCTCTTGAAGTCGCAATTAAAGAAAAGTCTGACCGGCCAGGATGGAGGCTTCAACCAGGGTCTTAACAATCTAAAAATTATATAACTAAGATACACATATATAATATATATGAACTATCCTTAATCGAATCAAATGAAGCAGATAATTGTATCTTTTTCACATCAAACCAAACAAATAGTTACAAAAACAAAGTAAAAAATTGGAACACATAATCAAAACTTGACCAGGTAAACCGAGAGGTCTTTGAAGAAAGGGACTTAGTATGTTAAATAGCAACCCCAGACAACAATATAGAATAATGACATGAAAAAACTAGGAAACTTGTAAAATTTATAGAATAACTAGGTATCACCCCGGCCTACGGCGGGGCTCAACCTTTTTTCGAATTTTTGTTGTTGTTTGGTCGGCTGGTCAATATTCTCCCACAAAATTTTAGTCATTAACGAAACCAATTAGATTAGAACTGTCAAACATCGAGCCTATAAGTTAGTTGGGGCCTGCAATCCTAGAGTTTTGTTGGTCGGGTCAAATTAGCCGGGGCTTACAGCCCCGGCCGTGGCCTCTTAAACATGTCATAGTGTTTTGTTGGCCGGGTAAATTAGTCGGGGCTTCTTAAGCATGTCATAATGTTTTGTTGATCGTGTCAAATTAGCCGGGGTTGTGACCTCTTAACCATGCCATGGTGTTTTGCTAGTCGTGTCAAATTAGCCAGGGCTTACAGCCCAAGCCGTGGCCTCCAAACCATGCCCTAGTGTGCTAGTCAAATCAATTAGAACGAAGCGTGTGTTTGTAAAATGAGTTGATTAGATCTCTCCATTAGATTCACTCCGTTACTGCAATTTGGTCAACATCTGATCTTTATATCCTCGTCTTTACTGTGCTTTCTACTATAAAAGTTGCCAATATTATTTAGGAGATTCATTGCTTGTCTCCTTGTGAAGCATTTCGCTTCTTTTCTTGTTATTACCCCCCATAATACACTAAATATAACGTGAATAGAACTGGACATTATCCCTTGATCATTTAAGTACTGAATAAGAAAAAAATTATAAAATTGTTTATGTGTCGATGAGTTGTGGTAAACCGTTTTATCTGAATTCCGTTTGCTTTATTTCAGGTTTTCAACCTCACTTGCCATACGTAAACACCAAAACATAAAGTAAGCGCAAGTATGCATGATGGCACAGAAATTCCAGTTAAATTATTCCCTTCATTTAATTATCTGAGATGCAAAATGTATTTCTAGCTTATTTTTTGGCCGCCACCAGTCCGTTGCACTAACTTTAACTTTAAGTTGAAAGTTGTTCATCTCTGTTCTCTTAAGGGGAACCTTGAGTCCAAAAATGCTACTACTAATTTTTCAAGTGTTATGTTCCCCATAATCTTAACTAAGTGGCTTCTTCTCAAATGCTCCAGTGCTATGTTCCATAATAGATCCCACCACATCCCATCAAAAGTTTCAATATGATGTTTATTACATTACAAATTCTGAAATATTGTAAACCTTTGCCAAGAGTGATCAATTTTAGAGATGAAATCACGATCCAAACCTTACTATACTTACAACGGCAGTGAGTATGTAGATGCCAGCTTCCTTATTATCCCAGTCAAAGCCAGCATAAGCCTAATTTGTCGACATGCAGAACCTCATGTCGAATTCATGCTACCAAAACCAATATCATCGGATCATATAAATCATCTTGCTAGAACACGAATTCATGCTACCAAAACCAATATCATCGGATTATATAAATCATCTTGCTAGAACATGAGCAAGAAACCAAATAAGCGCGAAGAGGAAGTTGATATAGAATACCATAGATTGGGAAATTAACTAAGTTAGGAATTTTTTATTATAAGGAAGAAGGGTGTTAGTGTATCAGGCAGTTATATAAAGAATGTTCCCTACACAATTGGTGTCGGCATTAGGAAACCACGTTACTAAAGGTGCCGTAATAAAATCAGGAAAGCAGGGAATCCGACGCACAAAAATATTCCTCGTCCAACTCTCAATCCACGCCACCGAATGACGAAATCGATGGTCGGATATATCCGGATAGACAAACACCGCTTCTTTTTATAATATAATATTCTCATGAGGGCGTTTATAAGTAAACTTGTAAAAACTTAGTTTTGCACCTCCTATTTGACGCAACCCTCACTAGAAGATAAACTAGGAATACCTCCTTACGTAGAGCACGTCTTCTTATCCAACTATTTTACATCATGGCCATACTACTCCTGACTATTTGTTCAATGCCCGTCTCTGATTACTGTATGTATATCCGAATTCTCACCTTCAATTTCCTTTTCTGGAATCATCAAAAGCAGGGATTTTTTTATTTTTTTTTTGCCGGGTCTTGCAAACTCCATTTGGCAATCTATTCCTGGCAAGGATTAAATGGTGGGTGGGGTTGTCTGGCTTGGGCCGAATTTACACCACAATGAATCTTTTTTTCTAATAAGCCTCAAAATCGATGAATCAAAAACTAAATTGCTCCCTAGTATCAGTGTGTCACAAGAATCTCTATAATAAGAATGCACATCTATTCAACTTAAGATACTAATCTCTTAATAAGGTTTCCTATATTTTATATTTACTCTTAAAAGTTGTCTTCGTGCAAATTTACACTTAAGATACTAGCCTGAAAACTTTTTATATCTTGCACAAAGAAGAACATCCATTACCCCCACAACCACCATATGCATCAAGAGTGGAATTAATACATCCCAGATATCCCAGTTAGCATGAAATAGAATCAACTCCACACACACATTTACATAAATTGCACCAACATCCAGAACGAAAAACAACTTAAGATACATAAAACCTTTTCGCATTTTCTATTTTTGCTTTGGACTTGCTGAATTGGACAACTATAGACAATGATGATTTACTCTCAGAATTTACTGCAGTTCGTCCCAGTTACTCTGTATGCGACGTCCAGTACACGAGGCCACTGAAATGGTACACCATTAGCATATATTGATTAGAATAGAAAAGAAACACCAAAGCAGTAGTGCTAGAATACTTGACAACTAATAACGCTAACAACGAATCTTAACTAAGTATTGGTATTTTCTACATAATTCAACATTTCTTTGAGATAATCTACATATAACACTGTAATCTGTTATGTAGTACCTATCATCAAGTCAGATTGAGAATTAATTTTGTTACAGTCATCTCTGCACTTCTTACTTCTTAGGCATAAAACCTACCCCCTTAAATAGCCTCCGGGCCTAGTTTTAAGTTCCTAACAGAGACTATCCTAATATTTAGCTTATAAACAATTTGTATGTTCAGTTGGAGTTTTAAATCGAACCACACACTTGGTACAACTGATACAAGACTAACTCAACAAAACAAAAGAAAGAGTTGCGAAAGTTCCAGAATAATGACTTGGGCACAGACTAGCATTAAAAACTCTGAACTGGTCTTAGGGATGGACCGCCGACAAAAAAAAAAAAAAAAAAAAGAGTTCCAAAATGACCCTACAACTTTTTACATAGTATATATGGGGTAAAACAAGGTGAAGTTTTCGTTATATTCATATGAGAATGTTGTGGACTTGTGGCAGTATCTCTCACACGGTACATTAAAAGGTATGCCTTTCCTGACTTTCTTGTAATCACTGTGATAATCCAACTACTGTATCTCATAGCATAAAAGAAATGTAGTATGTACCTGATCAAGACGAAAACACACTGCAAGACACCAGCCGTGCCTGTCCAGGCAGAGGGGCCAGTTTCCACAAGCGCATCTTGTATCAATAGGCCTACAGATGCTGCCAGGGATATGAAGGAAACAACGTATGCAAAGAAGAGCCAAAGCTTCAATCTGCACATCAGCGGAGGAAAATTTTATATTTAGCTGAAAAAATGGCTATCGGAAGCACAAAGTCTTTCTGGAAGAAAGTCCAAAGCAGGAGACCAACGCATATCGAAAGACAGACTCATAATACATCTATAAACATTACAATGTATGTACAATTAAACAATTTTAAGTCCAGTTAAACATGAGAATTTCAGCACAACATCTGGGACTTGTATGTCAGATCCACCTATTCAAACAAAGAAGACTCGGCCAAATAAAGGAAAAGACCGATTTGGCCAATTCCACCGTAGTGACAGGTTTTAAAGAGAGAAATAACATTTGGGTTCGGAATGCTTTCCAAGAGAAATAGATAGAAGGAAAAAAAAATGTATTAAAGGATACATAAAAACACAACCATCATATTTTGTTTAAGGAAAAAAACAAACTTAACCATTGAGAAACACAACACAGTAACCTACCCATCTCACGTTTGCTGAGATGAACGAGAAGTAGTCAACATATATTTTAATCAAATATTCTTTCTAGGTATGGGGCCACATAGACGCATAGAAATCAGGTTCCAGTGTAGTACGTTTTGTTAAAATAACAAATGAAGGTAAGGGACCAAAAATGAAAAATTTATCACCTCATGCTTCAAAATAATGGTTAAAAAAGATGGGAGCGACGTACCCAGAGAAGATTCTTAAAGAGGAGCGGTCAGAATGCACATAATATAATTCTTTGTAGAGGATCTTTGACAATTGGTTCAACTAAAATTCGCCTACCTCACAACTATATCTTCCATACCTATAGTTTTTTAAACCTTTGTTGCCTATTTATCTCTAAAGTTCAGATGACAAAAGCAAAACAATCTAACTTAAAGTTTGATCAGATAGATTCAGCCAGAATTACCTCACATATACAATTTTGGAGTTCTCCTCAAAACACTAATTGAAAAAATAAAATACGTGTAATGTTTCTTTACCCCCTCAGAGAAGTGAACTTCAGTTGCACAGCAAATGTATTGTAGAGTTGTCCTAAAAACACTGATTGAAAAAATAAAATACGTATAATGTTTCTTCACTCCCTCAGAGAAGTGTATTTCTGCTGTTATGCAGCAAAAGTATTGTTAGTCTCTTGGGCTCATTACATAGAGAAAAAGTAAACTCCTCATAAGATCCTTCATATTACCTATTTTACTGACCAATTTCCTTCTTATGGGCTTTGTAAATCTTGCTTACCCAGGAAAACATGAAACGAACACTACTAATTTTGTTGGTCAAGTCTACAAAACATCTGTCCTGCTTCCTGAAGCACTTACCAGAAAAGCTAAAGCATTTTTCCATTCACGTGATACACTCTATGACTTTGCTAAGTATATCATAAACTTATAAGTTATATAATTGAATTCGTTTGGGTATTATCATTCTCATGTTTGACACATACACTGGCAATTGCTCGAACAAACCATTGTGGTATGAGAGAAAATAACCTAGACAGCTGCAGAGGTGTCAATTGCCGTGATACTTTTTTACGAAATACACAAGAAGAAGGCATCATCCAACTCCAAAATAATCAAAGAGTACGAATCCAAACTTGAAGTCAATGAATAATACAATTGCGCACTAATTTGTTAAAGAGACTAATCTATTGACATATGCCATTGAATTACAAAACCACTTCAAGTAATCTCCAATTGACTGACGAAAAAAAGGGATTATGATAATGCGCCTCCAGTTGAGCAGTAATTGAGAATTTAGTGAATACTCCACCAGGATACCCAATTACTTGTAAAAACACTTTCGCTAGTAAAATAATACTCAGACGAACGGTACCAATACATATGTGCAATGAAATTAAACAGAAAGAAATAGCATAATTGTGAATTTGAGAAAGTAAGATTACTAAAGCAGTAAATAAACTAACCTCCACTCTCCTTCTTCATAGGGAGAGTAATCAATGTCTTCTTTCCTAACACAATTGAACATCAAAGCTGCAAAGGAAGCAAAGATACCTGCAACAACAACAACAACAAAAACCTAAAAAATTCAGCAAAAATTGAGGAGACGGATTGAGGCAAAAGAGATAAAATCAGTGAGGGAAAGAGATAAGGACCAGGAAGGTAATGAACGAAAGAGACAGCAACAGCGCTGCAAACAACGGCATCAACCCAAAACCACCAACCAGCACCAAATACAGCACCAGCGAAACCAGGACCAAAGATCGCCCACAACTCCCCTGGATCCATTCTTTATCTCTCTCTAGAAAAACAATTAAATCAAACTGTTAGGGTTTTGGAGAGGAGATACGATCGATGGTGATGACGCCGATGGCTTTAGAGGTCAAAACTATGTATTTTGCTTCTCTGTGTTGTCTTCTAACTACTCTTCTTTTTTTGCTTCCTTTTTTATTTGTAAAGCGTTATCAAGTGAGTCGGGTAGGATTAACTCTTCGATTCACCTTTGGAACTGTTTAGTGCCAAAATCACTAGCAATTGCTAGGAAGGTTCCTCCGTAGAGTGTGTTTGGGTCTCGTCTTGTGGTTAGAAACGTTTCCTACACCTAACAAAAGCCAACAAAAGCATGTTACCTCAAGGCTGCTGCACTGGGATTACCAAATTCCGTAAAAGTTAATTACACAGTAAATCTAGTGGTGAGGATCCAATTTGGCGGCGAGGATTATTTTATGTTATATGGAATAGGTAATTTCTTGTGGAATTTAGTAATCTCTATACTGTAGCAATCTTGCTGCTCATGCTACTTTTAATTAAGTAATTACCGATTTACTGGTAATACATAAACATTCTCTAGATGAAGTAAACAAAATCAGACTCTAGATTCAACATTACGAGTTAAGTCACGAGCTTCCGTAAGACGATGGTAAAAAGATAGTCGAGGAAAGGTGTATGAAATTTCAAATATTTCTAACCAAACAAAATTATAAACCGGCCGACTGTACTTAGAAATTCGGAAATTAAACAGTATGAAACAGAGGGTGATGTACTTGACGTTTATACACATTCTATATCCACAAAATAGAGAACCTCAAATGACTTCAATCATAAGGGCTCGCATATTCACTAAGAGAATGTTTGGTAGCCAGAAGTAGAATTCATTCTTATAAGTCAGAAGTAAAAGAAATTGCTTTACAAAATGATATTTCTTCGCTTTATAAAGTATTCAGAAATTTATTTTTTAAACTAATTATGATTTTCGACTTAATTACGTATGAATAACATAATCAGAAGTCAATCCCAGAAGTTATAAGCAAAAAAAAAATAAAAAAAAATTAAGAAGTTTACTTTATTGCTTCTAAATATTATTCTCAAATTTTGTTCCCGATTTAACTTATGACTATCATGCTTCTAGAAGTCGAAAGCAACTTCTAAAAGAGAATCCAAACACCCTCTTAGGATGGGTCTAGTGTATGTTCTGAGCCTCTTCCCAGCTCCAAAAACGGACACTCTTCCCGTTCATGTTCGCTATAAGTTGGGAATTGCTGCGGGAAGAGGTAGTAGACAAACAACCATTGTCTGTTTTTTCAAAAGTGAAAAACGGCTAATGGTTGTCTGTTAATAGCAAACGGCTAACCATTATCTGTTTTCAGGAAATGAAAAACGGACAACCAGTATCTGTTTCTAGAAATTTTTATTAGTTACACTCAGCTTACATTGATTTTTGATTTTGGGATTCACTAACACTCATAATGACACTCACTTATATTGGTTATGGTGATATGAAAATGGTTCTTCAGATATAAAGAGTTTACTGTGGTGTACAAGAAAACAGCTAGCTACGCATGATAATCACGAAAATTTGTTAAGAGAGTCATCAATGGTGTTTTACGCATATGAGATATTGATAATTCGTATTGTGATCGAAATATCAAAGTTTAAATGAGGAGTATCAATTGCATTGTCAATTTCATTGAATTCAAATAGAGTCTAACTAATTTTCATAATTTAAATACGTCACAAGTCAGTACACCGACTGAAATTTATTATACTTAAGTAAATTTCTTATTCAGAATACTCAACCTAACTCACTTTCATAGGAATCACAATTGCACTTTGTATGTGCAATAAGCCTTTTAAACCACCAAGCGAACCTAATGGACGAGTTGTGCCTCATGAGGATTTACGGAGAATATATCCATAAAATCTGTCATCCTGGTGCGACTATCTTAATATTCGTTTTCATCTTACGGAGGATCACGGTCTAATTCTCACATATTGTAGTCGGAAGGTTGTCCTTCATAAGTAAGTAGCATTCATAAAAATTAAATTCATGTCTTGATGTTTCAAAAAAGTATCATTTCGCCAGTATTTTCTACACAAAACAAACATAAACTAATTTAGTTGTTCATAGAAATAGTGTATTAAAGACATTAGTTAACCGAAAGTTACTTAAAATATATGCAAGCGTAAAACTAGATAGCATGTATCGATAAAGTGGAACTTGGATGTGAACGTGTCATTTCATTTTTCTTTTTGTAGTTGCAACCTTATTACGTATAACATTCTTACTTCTTTGGTGAGGATTCTCATAGCTAAATAATAAATCGTGGATAACCAGATATCATAATGAAAAGACGAGGGTACCCAAATATACCTCAATCTAAAACTTTTCCACCTATAAGTCCTTTCTCCGAAAGTGATTGTCTATAGACCGAGTGGAGACAATACAACAAATCGGTTCACACTTCGTGTGATCGTCTATGGATACGAGATCGAGACAATACGACAACAAGATAACTTGCGTGATTGACTATGGATACAAGATCGAGACAATACAACAACGAAGTATGTTTACTTGATAAATGGTTCGGACTTAACCAAACACAGTAGGATTACTATCAAGTAAATAGGAATTAACGTTTGTGTAATTTACTTTAAATTATAATAACAACAATTATAATTGCGAAAAATAAAAGTAAATGACACAGCAAGATTTTGTTAACGAAGAAAACTGCAAATGCAGAAAAACCCCGGAACCTTGTCCATAATTGAATACTCTAAGGATTTAGCCGTTATACAAAATCAAACCAACTTCGTATAGTTGAGACCAAGCAACTAAACCTATAGTTCACCTAGTTCCGTCTGTATTCCCACGCCTCCAACTTATAAATAAGTCACGTACTTGGAACAATTCCTTTGGTTCGTATTCCAAACAGTAAAGGAACAACAAATCTGTTTGGTATCAACTCTTTTCAACCAAGTGATGTGAGTTCGAAAAAGGCTCTTCTGTTTATCTCAAATAAACTCCTTTGTCAGGTTCTTAGATCTATCTTATCAACAACTACAAAAGTAATTGTTAAGATTTTGCAATCAATACTTTTAATCACAAAGAATTGTATTGATGCCGATCTACACAACTAATCAATCCAATCTACCACAAGGATAAACCGATTATAGTTGGATCCTCTTTTACCGAAACAAGTATTGTGCACACTAAAGATTATGAACCCAAATCAGAAATCTTCAAAGTCTTCTTTGTCTTCAAATCTTCTTTAATCTTCAATCAACACCTGCACACAAACAACTTGAATCTCTTGTGATCAATCACGCACAAAACGGAGTCTGTTAACACTGGATTATCACAAGACATCTTTAGATCTACAAACAGTCAAAAGATCCCCGTCGAAACTTCGATCTAGTTTGAGTGAATCTTATATCAGAAGAGAAGGTTCTCAAGCATAAACAAACTAGGTGCAATCAAAGTTCAACCACCGTTAGTCAATCAAATCATTCGAAAACAAAAGATAAACCGGAATTATCTAGTTTCCCACCAACGGTACTAATAGAGCTTCTAAATCCCAAAGAAGTCTTTAAACTGAGCAGCCGTAAGAGATTTCTCCTAATTAGGTTACTTTCTTCTCCGAATAGGCGGCTCCACCAGTAACAACACAACTGAGGTAGTTTTGCTGGCTCTGAGGATTAGTTTGCTCGAAATGCAAACCTTGATATTTATAGACAAGGAAGTTTGGACACCAAGGAATTTCCAAAACCGAAAATATTCTCAAGATATGCAATATATTCCAAATTCGGTTTCCATAATTCCTGGAAATGCTTTGTCCAAATATTGACTGAAAATCTCTTAGAAAATTTCCAACTAGTAAATGCACATTACTAATTTTCATTTTTCCAAAAATAACATTAACAACCTTAAATAAAAGAATCTCAATTTATTTTTCGATCCGGGATTTTCCTTTAGCTATTAAGGAATATCTTTGAATAATAAAAGATAAGCGTTACTGCACATGTTCAAAGTATGTCGACATTCTTACTTTGTAAGTCCTCTTTCATACTTACAATCTTGAAACCAATTTGCCACACTTCCAAACAAGTTTAGAATTGGTTCATCTGACTTTTAAGAACTACGTGATTGATCAAGAACACTCAATCACCAAACATGGGTTTCACGGTTCTACCAAAACAAGTTTCGGTTCTACCTCCGTGTGGATACTGGATTTAGTCACACTAGCTTTCCAAAAATTCGGTTGACTAGGTACTAGGATCGGTTCCCACATATATATGGTATCTAACTTGTACTTGTTGCACATGTCCATAGGATCGGTTCCCCTTTGCCTAAAAACGTGTTGCACATGTCCATAGGATCGGTTCCCCTTTCTACTAAAAACTTGCTGCACCTCATACAAGGATCGATTCCCCCTTTGTGATAGGTTGCACCTCTTACTAGGATCGGTTCCCCTTTACCCAGAGTTGGTCATACCAATAACACTAAATCGATCATACCATCTCAGGTGATTACTTAAGATCGGTTTTACTAATAAAAGTCATACCAATACAAAAGTCAGGCCTTTGTGAATAGTTTTACCAAGAACATAAACAAGTCATGAGCGGTTATACTAATCACACATATTGGTAGTTCAAAAGATATGCAATGAATAACAATACCAATAAAGCCTAGCGATTTCCCTTTCGATTCATAAAACAAGTTCATGAATTTACTTCCTTTAAACAAATGTAAAACATTGTTTCCTAGGATGAAATCTTCACCTTATACCCATACATAATCACAATAGCATTCAAACGATTATGTCGATGTCTTATATACAAAGTTTAATGGTTAAGCAATAAACCTCGTATTGTATTCCTTAATACTACGTCTAACTAGAGTGCAATCATTCATGCTTCACAGTTATGTTTTCAATATGCACTACTTGAAAGATACGTTAGGGAATGAAACAGTTCAAGTCAAATATCACTAACCTCAAGTGGAAGGATGATGTTGTCGTTGTAGCTCCTTACTTCTTCATTTCTTCAAGTCTTCGCAATACTCGTAATGTCTCATATCCTAATACTTTCAAGCTAACCTATACGAAGTTGACTCTAGTACATAATCAAGCGACTCTTTAAATGAGTTTTGGCTCACTAAAATATGACAACCAAACTTGACATACCAACGCTTGGTGGGTTCAACCGAGCTATGCTCTAACACTACACATGAAACTAGGTTTCAGCTAACATTTGCCGCAAAAATAATATTCGGCCAAGATGTTTTGATTGTTGCTTCTTTCTCCACAGTGAATCTAGCAATCGTAACTGTAAAATATGTAGAAAATAAAAAATATATCAAGAATTGGCTCGTGTTATTTAGGTAAAGAGGGATTCGATTTATATGAAATTTCTTAAGGATGTGTTTCATAGAATTTGCAAATCAATCTACTGATATATCTCGTCCCTTCCACTCACTCCTTATTGATACGTGCTTTCCAAACTATATAACATTGTTTTTGACATGCCATGTCATTACTTTGTATCACTATTATTCATGCATCATTTCTTCTCATTAAATCGTGTCACTGATATGTCTTGTTGAATTTTCATATCACTCTTTTTGATGTGTGTCGTCTCTTCCACTTACTCTATAATGCTTCTAGTCCGAGCGGCACCATTGTTTCTGACTTGTCATGTCATTGCTTTACATCACTGGAATTTATGCATCTTGTCATTTAGAAAGACTCCATTGTTATTGAGCCTTTCATTTTTCTGTTTAATCTCATCCAATACCTACTAGTGAGTACACTCTCATTCAATAACTTGTAAGATCAAGGCATACCTTTGTAAGAAATTAATCACGCGGTTTAGTACTGAAAATAATGTGAGTGTTGTTGAAGGCTGGATTTCAATTACAAATTCTGGTATGCGGGTGAAAATCAATGAAACATGCTTTGGGACCGTGTTTTTCAAGCCTTAAAAAAACATATCGGGTATGAAAATGGTAGAACTAAGATCCCAGTTAAAAAATTATTCAATTTGATCAACATTGAAATCAAAACTTTTGTTACAATTCTAGTTAAAGTAAACATAGTTCATTATGCATTGTCCTACGAAGCTCGCGTAAGTATATTCTAATTTCCTTAATAAACAGAACAACACCTTAGTGTTCTTGCTAGATACACCCCTTGAAAGTGCAACATACAATTGTTCATGACTGGAGACATACTCCGGCAGATATATACCGGTGTTTTCAATTGTTTGTCCTTGTGTTTTGTTGATGGTGAATACAATATGTACCGTAAACTGCTTGTGAATCATCTTATATAGCATCTCAAGATTCTCTGGCGGGCTCAATGGCATCATATGATGAATACTCTTTTACCGAACTCCTACTGAGGATCACTACATCGATACAATTTAGAAAGAACTTTTTTATTATAATCCGAGTACCATTGCATAAGCCGTTATTGGAATCATCATTCCATAGTAGCATAATGGGTGCTCCTAACTTCAGTTTCAACACATGAGGAGGTAAACCACCCATGGCTGCTCCGTTCAAGTTTTTCCTGAAGATAGAGGTTGTGGAAATCATCTTCCGTATAATCAAATGAATAATATGTATGCTCTTCTTTAGGAAACATGCTTGTTACATCACCTGATAAAACATGATAAAATTCTCATTTGTCTCATCATCATCAGAATCATCTCCAAATGGAACACCGTACCCAATTTCCAAATATCTTCTTCAAAACAATAACAAAATTGCAATCAAACAGTAACTCAATAAAAAAATATTAACAACATTACAAGAAACCTAATTCGTCATCCCCAATACTAGTAAGGCATCTGACATTCGATATCATCAACAATTGTAAATTAGCAAAAAAACATATGCGACATTATCACTACCACAGTCACTAGGATTATAGCTACCATTATCACTATGAACATGTAATAAAATTTTGCCATGTTAATTAACAAACCACCACAAGTAAGAATTTTCTCCTCATCAAACCACCACAAATCATTAAGTAACTATAGTACGTTCTTTGAATTCATGTTATTAATCAAAAACCATAACAAAATCATATGAATCCGACAAAAATAAGGTTAGGGTTTAAGTTTATAAGCTTACCTTTGATTATTAAACTCCTCAAAAACATTTGGAACTAACAATTCAAACACTCAACAATAAACCCAACAAAGGAATTCAAAAAAGTAATAATACATAGCTTATATTTTACGGAATCGTTTTTATTGCACTCCACTGATATAATGCTTCAAGCAAGAATACTCGAGAAAGGAGAAATCATATCTTCTGCTAACTTCTTCCAAAAACGGTTAATCATTACCCAAAACTGATGGTATTTACATGTCAAGATAGAGGAAACGGAAAACAATTGTCTGTTTATTAGAAAACGGATAACCATTGCCCGTTTTGTTCATCAAAAACGGATGCCCATTATCCGTTTGCAAAGAAAATCGAGATTTGCCGCAGACCCTTCCCAACCTGACGCGGAAAGTGATTTTGGAAGCGCTTGATGTGGAAATTGATTTTGGAAGCGCTTGGGAAACACCGTACGACCCAGTCTTAAAAGCAAATTCAATTCCACCGACCCAAACCATTTTGCATGGAGGGTAAAATTCACCAAACAGCGAACGGGAGTCGAGACACACTGAGTAAATCGCTGGGTTGTCGAGTGAACGATTTGGCCGAGTAAAATTCAGCCAAACACTGGAAGGTGTTAAAAGTTAAAAAACAAACAAGAAGAATACAATCAATACAGATAGATGATGATGAACAACACAATATACTGATCTTTCTTTCTTCTCCCTCCCTCATTCTGTATAAACTTTTGATCTACTTTCTCAAATCGATACTGTTTCTTGTCCATAATCTCTTGATTTTCAATTTCAAATACTCAATTTTCTTCCCACTAGTCAACTCTACCTCCCTCCCACTGTATTCAATCAAATTGAGTGTTGTTTTAGGTGAATACATGGAGAACGCGGATGTCTTCGGTTCATCCACGGCTCCGCTTACATGGCATGATTTTCTTGAGCGGATGAGGCATCCATCCGCCTCTGATTTTGTCAAATCCATCAAAAGGTTTTTCCTTTTTTCCTCCTTTTATTGTTCATTGTTCAAGTTCATGATTTTAATTTTATTTAGCCGAGTTTGAACTTCTTTTAAAACCTCAAATTAGGGCAAAACCTATGCTACTTTGATCTGGATATGCATTCCTCAATAAAATAGAATGCTTTTCTGAAGGGGTAAGTGGGGAGTGCATTCTACAAACATGAGACTTGAATCACTAATTTTTATGAACACACAATAAACTGATTAGAGATGATAAACTAGGGTATTAAGGAGGCGTTGTGAGCACTGGTGCTAAATTTGATCCATGTTGAACCCCAGGCATGAATGTGGTTTAGCTTACCGAGCTTTTTCGAAGACGACACTGTTTGAACATTTTGGTGAAAATTGCTGCTTTTAAACATGAAGCGCTGGATGTACAAACATTTTAGCATCATTAGCTTATACTGTGTTCTACAGTAAATCATGATTCACTAAGTGCATATTTTTAAGGTCGTTTATGTGTGTTTTCTACGTTGCAGCTTCATTGTTTCCTTCTCAAACAATGCTTCGGATCCGGAGAGAGACAGTGCTGCTGTGCAGGAGTTTCTTGCAAACATGGAAGGTGCATTTAGGGCTCATTCTCTTTGGGCTGGTTGCACGGAGGAAGAGCTAGAAAGTGCTGGTGAGGTAAGTTTTCTTACACTATTTGCATAACTTGCATATATAAGGTCTTTGTTTCCCACCACGGCCTAGAGATAAATGTATCAGTAGAACAAAATGATAACATGCATGGAGTTGGCATCTATCTCAACAATCAATCTCCTCTACATGATAATTTATAATCTATGTTGATGTATTTTCATTTCACCTGGTAGACTGGATCTCTAGCACTGTATGGATTCCTTGATCGTCAAAGTATACTTTGGCTGGCTGTAGATAGCTGTGTTGTTCAGATTCTTGTTTTTGTATTTGTCTTCTATTTCAGGAATTTTCTTCCTTTCTATTGTAGGGATTGGAGAAGTATGTCATGACTAAATTATTTCCTCGTGTATTCGCATCACTTGAGGAAGATGTAAAGTTTGATGAGCAACTATTTGAGAAGATGGCTTTAATACAACAGTTCATTCGGCCAGAGAGTTTGGATATAAAGCCAGCGTTCCAAAATGAAACATCATGGCTGGTGAGTATGGATGTTATCTGTTCTTCACAAAAAACTGCCGTGTCTTGAGCATATGATTAGTTCCTTATAAATTATGAAATGTCAGTGGCACACAGCTGGTGGTATTTCATTTTCTCTATATCTTTGTCCTCAATCCATATCTAGTGAATTTTGGATGATGTTGTTATAACTACAGAAAGGTTTGTTTTTATTTTAGAAAAATCACTTTTCTTGTACGTGTGTTCTCTCAAAAGCTTAAAGTCCTCCTAACCCGAAAAGTATTTTATGAGATTTTTCTATGTCGTTGTCAATTTCTGATTGGGCTAATCTTTTGTTTCCTCAGCTTGCTCAAAAAGAGCTACAGAAGATCAATATGTACAAGGCACCAAGAGATAAATTGGTTTGTATCCTCAATTGTTGCAAGGTCATCAACAACTTACTTCACAATGCTTCAATTGCTTCAAATGAGAATCCTCCTGGAGCTGATGAGTTCCTTCCTGTCTTAATTTTTGTTACCATAAAGGTAATCACGGCCATCCTTTACTCCACATATACTTTTCTTGTACAATATTGCGTATCGTTGTTCCTTTTTAGGAAAGCACCATCTCATTTTGTGTATCTACCACTCGCATCTCCTGTTATGTCGTGAACTGTGCTCCTAAAAATTTGGTTGGGTTTTTTTAATCCCGAAGCTAACGGATCCTTTAGACATTTATTTAGGACAAAAGCAACATCATACATGAGAGTTCACCTCTAGAAGCTATACTCTTGCCCATACAAAAATAAGATACAAATCTACTGCTCAAATCTTAAAGCTATTGAAAATTTGAAACTTATGTCTTAAATGAGTATAGGATTGATGAAAATACATTACTGGTTGATATAGTATTAAGATCTTCTAACATAATGCCACTCTTAGTTCAAAGCTGTGTGTATATGCTCAGTCTGCTTATATATTTTTGTATACGTGCGTTGTCTCAATTTTGTCATATTACCTTTGTGAAACTTCTTACTTCGTTTGCAGGCTAATCCTCCACAATTGCATTCAAACTTGCTATATATACAAAGATACAGGTCTCAATCGCGACTAGTCTCAGAAGCAGCTTACTTTTTCACAAATATGCTTTCTGCAGAGTCTTTCATATCAAACATTGATGCCAATGCCATCTCAATGGATGAAGCCGAGTTTGAAAATAATATGGAATCTGCTCGTGCAGTTCTATCAGGCCTTGCTGATGATTCTGAAGTTTCAAGTCATAGTAACCGAGATTTCTGTCGTTCATCGAGAACAGAATCGTTGGATTCCAAACAAAGTTCCTCAAATAAGGAAAGGAATAATTTGCTGTCTGCAATGCTCTATCGTCCTTCACCCCAGACATCTCCAGTAAAACTCGAGGCTCAAGATTCTAAAGACAAAATGGTGAAAAAGCCCTCCATTTCAGATTTGGAGCAGACAGGTGCGTCTGAGCTTTTGAAGGAGGATCAAATGAGCACTGCCTTCCAAGATTATCCTTACCTTTATGCACAAGTTGGTGATTTGACGATTGACGACGTGGATGGCCTGCTTAACAGTTACAAACAACTCGTATTGAAATATGTTTGTCTTTCTAAAGGAATGTCTGTTACTTCTCCGCCCCCTCCCTTGTCTACATCACAAATTCAAACACAATTCTCCACCGAAACTGACAACCAATCTGAAGACACTAGACCAGTTGAGAAAGATGAAGAAAAGCAGGAAGACATGGCTAGAAAAGATGAAGTTATAGATAAAGGTCCAGTGTTACAAGCGGAAAGTTCCGAATCCAGTATTTCAGAAGATGAATCATCAGCTGGGCAACAAGATGCTGAGAAGGAAGAAAATACGTCTCAGTTGTAGTAGTTTACTGTGAGGTCCCATATCCAAGACGGTGGGGGTCAACCTCATTTCCCATTTTGCGATATTCATTTTGCCAAACCACATTTTACTGTACCGTGAATTGTCTCCTTCACTAAGCTGGAATGTTATTAGCATTAGTTTCTCAACTCTCAAGTCTTTTCAAGCAAATAGAAGGAAAAAAAGTGAAATATTGATTGTTTGGAGTACATAACGGCAAGTTATCTTACGCTTGGCATGTTTAAGCAAAGTTTTGTACTTTGTTGCCGTGGAAAGAAGAAACCTGTCAAATTCCTATGTTTCACCACTAAACGAACGGTATAGGAAAGGTCGCGTTTGACATTTTAAAAGGAGACTTCACATGTAATTAGCTTGGAACTCTGGAATCCTGTGCGGTGGTTTCAATTTTCAATGTTTCGATGGTTCATGATATCCCAAATTTTTTTTGTATCCGTCGAACAGAAAATTCATTTAAAATAAAAGGTATTTAAGAGGGTTACCTCAACTCAGTGAATATAAACCGAAATAAAAAAGAAACGGGAACCGAGCTATCCAGGACTACAAACAGCAAGCTCACGAACGCCGAAAAAAAGTCTCATAATGCTATCACTATATTCGCCATTAGACCTACATCCTTGTGTTTGATTCGGCCCAAAAGAACGAGTGCAGTTTAACTTTTCTAATGAGGCTTACCAAACTTTTCTTTTTGTTTCCGAAGATTTTTGCGTTTTGCTCTCTCCAAATGCACCGCCATATTACAATCGGGATGTTATTCCATATTTGACTAAGCTTTTCTTCTCCCCAATCAAACTTCCAAGGCATCACATTTGTGGTGACATCTGCCTCAATAGTCCACCGAGAAAGACATCCTTCAACAAAGTACTCTCAAATTCTCCGGGTCCTCCAACATCCATAGAATAAATGAGAGCTAGTTTCATCATCTTCGTCACATAAACTTTTTTATCCATACCCCTTCTCAAAAGCTTATCCGTCATCATTAACCTATCATGTGAAACAAGCCAAAGGAAAAAACTGAATTACAAGGATAGTCACGGCATGGATTGGAAATTTGTCTCATCTTGATTTTCTTCGTTTCTAATACCATTTTTTAACTGTATATTGACCATAATTATTTTGCAACCCAAATTCAACTATCCGATATGCCTTCTTGAATAGTGATGGAAGAAAATAAATTTGAGATAGTTAAAACTTCACTTGAAAGGTTTTCAGAGTATCTTTGTTTACACATAAATTCTCTACCTTATACCACCTTCATTCACTTCATACATGCTAGCCACCACAAACTCCTTGGTACTTGAGGCTTAATATGCCAAGGGAAACATATCACATAATCTTCCTTCACCAATCCAAGAGTCTCTCCGAAATCTAGTTTCCCTACCCACTCCAATCTCAAATCTAATATTTTGCTATAATCTTTGAGCTTGTAAAATAATCTAAATTCAAGAGGGTCAACCACCAAGTCATACAAAAGCGCAAAGGGAATAACTCTAATACAGAAAGTAGGACACTGCTAAAATTACACAAAGAAGGCTTAAACTTTCAATTTTCCAGGATGAGTATTTATAGTATCCTTGAAATTCCTTTGAATCCTCTGACCTCGTACGCGTTTACAATCTTGAATTTTTCGTCAGTTTTGTACGTTAAATCCGTAGACCTGTCCTTGATACCTCTGTCATTCTGAAGAACCTTCATATTTGGATCGGAGCTGACCTTGACTGGGACCCACTCGCTATAAACGTTTTTTCCCCGAGGAACGAGCACTCTGTTTTATCTTCAAGGCAGCCACCATCGAATCCATTCATTTACCATACTCACATAACACCACTGGGTCACCATAAACCCATAGACCAACACCATTCTCTATTGGCGCAGAGAGTGATAAGGCTCTCTGCGCCAACATCCCCCATCGTCACCACAACGACGCAGGAGGGGTTGGACCCCGCCCCCCCCCCCCCCGCCTCTTCTTTCTTTCGACCATCATGGTCTCTTTCAGGCGCGAACACCCGCGCATATCACTCACTCATCGTGAAAACGTGTGGTTTACCAAAATACACCACCAACTTTTTCTTAGGCAACATGTGTGGACTAAACTCGAATACAATTCCGAGAGTTAAACTTAATGAATCTCAACCAAGGAATTATATGAAGAGCTTATATCTCTTTCTCTCACAATCAGAATGTTTACAAAAGCAATTCCGTGAACCTGATTATGTGTGAGAGTACTTGGACGATTCCAAAGATCAATATCCAAGAATCAATCAAGTCGTATCGAACAAACAAGTAAGGATGTATCTACTTTGATTGATTAACGTACAACATGTGATATTTTAATTATAAAGATAAACAATATAATGCGAAGAAAAAAAATAACACAGACACCAGAATTTTATTAACGAGGAAATCGTAAATGCATAAAAAACCCGGGACATCGTCCAGATTTGAACACAAAACTGTATTAAGCCGCTACAGACACTATCCTACTATCAGAACTTCAGACTGGAATGTAGATGCGACCGAATTAAACCGTCACAACAATTCAGTTACAGTTGCGCTCCTTGCGCCTCTTGAATCCCAGCAGGACTCTGCGCATTTGATTCCCTTAGCTAACGTCCTTTATAGCCTAAGAGTTGCTTCAACTCAATTGAAGACTTTAAACCAATCTGCCTCCCACAAATAAGCCTATTTGTGATTTCCGTTCTGATCAAAGATCAAGGTGAGGTAGGAAACCGATTGCAACAGAAAAAGTCTAGCAAACCTCAAAATATGGTCTTATGACTCCCGAAGAGCAGCCTAAATTATTTGAAAAGACGAGGGTACCCAAATATACCTCAATCTAAAACTTTTCCACCTATAAGTCCTTTCTCCGAAAGTGATTGTCTATGGACTGAGTCGAGACAATACAACGAATCGGTTCGCACTTCGTGTGATCGTCTATGGATACGAGATCGAGACAATACGACAACAAGATAACTTGCGTGATTGACTATGGATACAAGATCGAGACAATACAACAACGAAGTATGATTACTTGATAATAGGTTCGGACTTAACCAAACACAATAGGATTGCTATCAAGTAAATATGAATTAACGTTTGTGTATTTTACTTCTAATTATGATAAAGACAATTATAATTGCGGAAATAGAAAAGTAAAAGACATAGCAAGATTTTGTTAACGAGGAAACCGCAAATGCAGAAAAACCCCGGGACCTTGTCTAGAATTGAATACTCTCAGAATTAAGCCGCTATACAAAATCTAAACCAACTTCATATAGTTGAGACCAAGAAACTAAACCTATAGTTCACCTAGTTCCCTCAGTATCCCTGCGCCTCCAACTTGTAATAAGTCACGCACTTGGACCAATTCCTTTGGTTCGTATTCCAAACAGTAAAGGAACAACAAATCTGTTCGGTAACAACTCTTTTCAAACAACGTGATATGAGTTTGACAAAAGGCTCTTTCGTTTATCCCAATAAACTCCTTTGTCAGGTTCTTAGATCAATCTATTTAACTACTACCAAAGTAATTGTTTAGACTATGCAATCAATACTATTAATCACAAATAAATTTATTGATGTCGATCTACTCAACTAACCAATCAAGGTTATCACAAAGATAAACCAATTATAGTTGGATCCCCAGCCGAACAAGTTTTGTGCACACCAAAGATTATGTACTCAAATAAGAAATCTTCTTTGTCTTCAAATCTTCTTAGATCTTCAATAAACACCTGCACACAAACAACTTGAATCTCTTGTGATCAATCACACACATAACGGAGTCTGTTAACGATGGATTATCACAAGACGTCTTTAGATCTACAAATAGTTCTAAAGATCCCCGTCGATATTTCGATATAGTTTGAGTGAATCTTATATCAGAAGAGAAGATTTCAAGCATAAATAAACTAGGCGCAGTCAAAGTTCAACAACCGTTAGTCAATCAAATCAATCGAAAACTAATAATAAACTGCAATTATCTAGTTTCCCACCAACGGTACTCATAGAGCTTCTCAATCCCAAAGAAGTCTTTAAAACGAGCGGTCGTAAGAGATTTCGCCTAATTAGGGTACTTTCCTCTCAAAATAGACGGCTCCACCAGTAACAACACAACTAGGTAGTTTTGGTGGCTCTGAGGATTAGTTTGCTCGAAATGCAAACTTCAATATTTATAGACCAAGGAAGTTTGGACACCAAGGAATTTCCAAAACCGAATATTCTCAAAGATATGCAATAAAGCCAAAAACGGTTTTCATAATTCCTGGAAATGCACTGTCCAAATATTGACCGAAATCTCAGTAGAAAATCTCCAATTAGTAAATGCACATTACCAATTTTTATTTTCTAAAGATATGCATTTAATTGCTGGAAATTAAAAGCATATAAAACTAAAAACCTTAATTAAAAGATTCTCAATTTATTTCGATCCGGGATTCTCCTTTAGCTATTAAGGAATATCTTTGAACAATAAAAGATAAGAATTACTTCACATGTTCAAAGTATGTCGACATCTTTACTTTGTAAATCCTTTCATATTTACAATCTTGGAACCGATTTGCCACACTTCCAAACGAGTTTAAAATTGGTTCATCTGTCTTCCAAGAACTATGTGATTGATTATCCTATCAAATCACCATTAATGGGTTTCACAGTTCTACCAAAACACAAAGCTTCGGTTCTACCTCCATGTGGGTACTAGGATCGGTCACACTAGCTTTCCAAAAATTGGTAGATTAGGTACTAGGATCGGTTACTGATAAGTGCATATTTTATATATCTTTAGTGTCGAATCCATGCTAGTAATTGGTATATATTCTTGCGAATTATTGTATATTACTCTTGTTTTCTCTTATTTATGTTTTGGTAGGTGAATCGTCCAAAAGAAGTGAAGTGGCACTTAATTGTGCAAAGAAAGAAGTTAGCTACAAGTGGAGAAGGGCCAAAGACCAAGTGGAACTCATTCAAACCTAGGAGTTCTTGCTATCATCTTTAAGAGGACAAAAGGACGAAGCGTACGGAGAAAGAATGAAGTCAATCCGACGTCATATGAAGAAGTTATGGGCGAAACGAGAAGTTATGCCTGTCGGTTCCTCAGAACTGACAGTACAACGGAAGTGAAGCAGAAAACTGAACTGTTAGTCTTCTAAGACTGACAGTTGAAAGTCAGCTACTAAAGGCACCCGCGGAATTATTCTGGGACTACTACCATCTTATTCTTCTCGATATCGACAGCAAAACCAGGATTGATGGATGATCGTGTTATGGCTGCTGGTGGACTGGACTGTGCTTATTGCCTGAGTTTGGTGCTAACGGAGAGTGATCACAGGAAGGAGATGCTGCTGTTGATGAATAATGGTGGTGACTGATGATTGGCAGTGATCGCAGGAAGGATAAAAGATGATGGGTGCTGCTGGCAGTGACGAGAAGCAGTGGAGAAGTGAAGCTGTGATCGATGGAGATAACAGGGACCGAGCAGTTCAGGGGATGGTTTGCTGTGGTCGATCGAGCTCGGCAGCTACAATGAATGATGAAGTTCAGTAAAGAAATGGTTGGAGTTCTGCGTTGGAGAATAAAGAACTCGAGAGATGAAGATTCATGTGACGCTGGTAACTCGAGTTTGGTGATGTTTCTGTGGGTTCATGGCAGTCGAATGAAGGAGGAGAACGGCTCGAGTCTGTGATGAGACAACAATGGAGTTGAGTTTAGCTTGCTGCAATACTCGGTAGTTGATGGTAAATATCGGTGATAGGAGTTGCTGCCAGCGATAGAACGAGATGGGAGCTGTTGGCAGTTCACGGAGATACTGCTGTTCATAAAGATAGAGACGGTGGAGAAAATATTTATGATGCTGCTGTGGTTTGCTGCTGTTATCGATGGAGATGGAGGAGGTTGTGTTGCTGCTATGGTAGAAGATGAAAACAGAGAAGAAGGATGGAGACGATGGAGGAAATTAAGAAGGTGAAGCTGTATTGCTGTTGGTAAGATGGACAGATGGTGATCAGATCGGTTATGGTGGAGCTGTAGGGAGAGATGCTGCTGCCATTATCGGCAATGAGGAAGATGAATTGGTTAAGATGGTGGAACTCGCTGTGTATGGATGGAGCAGGGAGGTTTGACAGTGTAGACCACTGATGGTTCGATAAACGAGCAGAGATGGAGGAGATGCCCGAGTTTTGACAAGGAAGTATTTTCTTTGTTATATGAGTTCGCAAGATATGGAAGCTGGGAAGTAATGACCGTAGAATTTAGAGAGAAACTCGGGTGAACTTAGAGGGAGACATACGGTTGTATATTCAAACCGTATGCAATCACAGGGAAGGTGTCGGATGCATCATCAAACCGTAGGTAAAGTCAGATGAGCCTACGGATCGGAAATTCTACCGTAGAGCAACACAGAGAAGTTTAGGAAAGTTCCGTGCAAAAGATAGAAGCAGAAGGAAATAGGCAGTCAGTCTCTCGGAACTGACAAGCCAGTGACGAATTTGGGCTGGGCTTCTACAGAACTTGTGAATGACCCATTGGACTGTTTTGAGATTTTCTCTGCGCGGACAGGTTTTGGGCATTGGATTTATGGAAATTTGATTTGTTTTGGCAACCTACTTCGCACAGGACCTCCACAACTTGAAGACTATATAAGAGATGTTTTGGGGACTACCCCAAAACAGTGGAGGACTACTTTGTTATTCAAATGTCCACCCAAAATTTTAAGGGGTGTCCTAAAAGATTAGGGAAGACTAATCTGCCCTTATCCTAATTAAGGTTATAACTAATCCTAATAACCCACTAATTTAACCAATACCCACTAATCTAACCCACTAAAATCAATTTCAAAACCCCTCTTTTCTTTTCTTCTTCTTCATCTTCTTCTTCTTCTCTTCTTTTCTTCTTCTTCGTAGTCATCGACGTTAATCGTCGATTCGAAAAAAATTCATCGTCGATTAATCAATCTTTTTAAACAATGCGTTCTAAGCAGACACCAAGAATTCCAGGATTGAGTCCGGGACTGGCTAGCATAGCGAATCTCCCAAATCAATTTGAAGTTGATAAACAACTTCAAGCAAAGTTGGGAGACGAATTGAAGCATCCAACATCAACCAAGGAGTCTGATTCTATCAAAATGAAAATCCGCAGGTAATTTCCTTCGTACCCATTCCTTTGAATCGTTTTTTGTTGAAGAAATCATCAAAAACCACTGAAAATAAAAGTTACAGTAGAGATTTCGGCTAGGAGAAAAATTTAAAACCCTAAAATTTGGTAACCGAACTTTGAATATGAAGAACAGTTCGGCGAATTAGTAATTTTAAGGTAACCGAACTTCATAGTTCAGTAAGCTCGCAAAAAAAAATATGTAACCGAAACTCCTTCTTTATATGAAAATTTTGTGTTCGGTTACCTCGATAAATTTATATAGGTAACCGAACTTTCAATATGAAGAACAGTTCGGCCAATTAGTAATTTTAAGGTAACCGAACTATGAAGTTCGGTAAGCTCGCTTAAAAATAACATAACCGAACTCCTTCTTTATATGAAAAATATGAGTTCGGTTACCTCGATAAATTTATATAGGTAACCGAACTTTGATAAAATATAGTTCGGTTACCTCGCACTTTCTATTTGGTAACTGAACTTTGATCTGTCACATACAAACTTGTAGTTCGGTTACCTCGCAACTTATACCAGATAACCGAACTTAAGTCTGTTAACATTTTGTGTTTGATGTAATCCCATGTTCATCTTTATTTGATAAGACAATATTCTGTTTAGCTAATAATGTGGTTTTCATTCGTTAGGAACAAAGGGAAAAATCTAATCCCCACGTAGCCGAAGATTTGAGAACTCCAACCCCTCGCGGTAGGATACACCTGGATTTCCGAAACCGTGGTACTAAAAATGCAAAACATGGAGGGGGATCATTACAGGAAGTCAATCAAGAGGTGACGGAGAATACAATTGATAATGTTATTGAAGAAGAGAATGATGATGAAGAAGAGCAAGGAAATGAAGACCAAGGAAATGAAGAGGTTGAACAACAAAGAGAACACGTTGAAAATGTAGAAGATGAAGAACAAGGACAGGGCAAAGAAGGAGAAGGACACGAGGAAGAGAAGGATGAGGAAGGAGAGGAAGAAGAGGAGGAAGGGGAGGGAGAGGATGAAGAGGAAGAAGAGGATGAACTGGAGGAAGAGGAAGAAGAGCAAGAAATAGTTCCTGTTAAAGAGAAAAAGAAGCGGAAGCCGCCTTGTGATAGATACTCACACATTCCCCCTGATAATTTGTGTTTGCCACCAGTTAACCCAACTTATGGTACTCCAAATGATGGAGGGGCCACATTGTTTGGCTACAAACACTCATAGGCTGCGAATATCTATGTGACAAAGGTATTCTTTAAGTTCTTTTTTACCTAACAAAACGTTTTTTTTGGGACATGTTTCGTCAAGTATTAATAGTGTTATGTTTTTTTTCGTAGGATCATAATGATGCAGTTCGTCTTATTCGGCGTCAAAAGGCGTCCAAATGGGATCTATCTTTGGAGTGTGACGATTTTCAAGCAAAGGTGAAACAGTGTGTGTTATGGAGAGCTATAGAGTATGCACATGCGGATTTTGACGTTATTGCCGTATCCGCATTTCTCGAGAGGTACTATCCCGAGACATATACAATGCATCTTCCATTTGGCGAGATGGGAATTACTCCCGATGATTGCTCGAGAATAACCGGCTTACCAGTGGAAGGTAAATGTCTTCGAGAAGGCTACAACCCCTCGATGCATTATGAAGCTCTTGAAGAATTGGCTCTAAAATGTCTAGGATGGGATGCAAGAAAGGCTCAATGTGAGTTTAGACGTTCTGTGAGGTCCCCTAAACGTGGCGATGAGTATAATCCAAGAGAGACAAATGGAGCCTTTAAGAAGAGGTTGAAGAAATTCAAGTTGGTAAAGTTGAAGGAAGCATTTGGAGGGACAAGAAAGAAGGTGGAGAAAGGAAAGTTGGTGATGGACCAGGAGACCCTTAGGCATCATGTCACCGCTTATTGGTTATATCAGCTAGGAACCGTCATTTCCCCCGACACTTCTGGAAATAGGGTGGATGCACATTATCTACAGCTTTTGGAGAATCTCGATGAGATTAACAAATACTCTTGGGCCACTGGGGTGCTTGCTTTTGTTCTAGGAGAGATGAGCAAAGGGTCGAGGATTAAGACAAATCAAATTGGAGGTTACTTAACTCTTATTCAGGTGACCTTTTACATTGTTAGTTAGCAAATTATTCGCCTAAATTTTATGCTTCCAAATCAATTTTCATGTATATGGATTAATATTTTCATATTTTCGCATAGGTTTGGATTTATGACCACTTCCCTTCATTGAGATTGGCTAGGGAAAAGACAGCTTATCCCTATGACGAACCTACAACGGGAAAATGGTTGTTTTTGGACGCACAAAAGAAGTCTAAAGAAGAGCAGTTGACTTCGTTGAGGGAGAAATTAGATAAACTTACGGTGAACGATGTGGTATTTCTCCCATACGCCGTACCCGATGATGTCTCTGTAGATGAAGAAGATCTGAATGGTTTCTCTACCGTCACGGCTTACTATGGACCAATTTGGTATCCTAATGGATACGCAATATATAATCCAATGAGAATACTAAGACAAATTTGTTGTGTCCAAATGGATCCCGACGTGGAGAATGAAAATTTCAATTTGGTGGTTCAAGGAACAAAGAACACCGAGAAATATTTTGTTCCAAAACATGAACCAACTCCTACGGTAGGACATTGGAATGCACTTCGTAACTACTACTTACCTTTAGGTGATTGTGTACCTTGTGGTGGAGATGTAAATGCATGTGATGAAGATTATACGGTGTTTTATCAAGAAATTAGTCATCCTTTTGTGATAAATAGAGAACAACAAGCTAAGACTGATAAGGTGAAGGGGAAGGCAAAGGAGAGGGAGGCTAAGAGAGCTCAGAAGGAGATACCTATTTGTGGAGAAGAAGCAAAAATGTTATGGGATAATGTGGTAAGAAAATGTCTTCTCTTATACTTCCTTGTTGTTTGAAAGTATTGAAAATATATTTACTTATGCTTAAAATTGGAATCAGGTGAAGAAGGGTACGAAATTATTGAAGAAATTGATGGATAAAATCCGCAGTGGAGAGCCAATGTCGACTAAGGAACAAACCTACTACTACGGCGAGTGGGAGGGTCGTATAACTAAAAGAATGATGGAGCCAAGTAGGTCTAAGCAATTGAAGAGGGGTCGACAACAAGGAGAATGTTCAAGTCGCGCCATGGAGGAAACCGGACGAGTAGATGAAACCCCAAGTGATGAGGAAGTTCAACCTAAAACTTGTGGTAAACAAGGAAGTGGTAAAAGGGTTCGTCGTGGTGGTCGTTAGTGATTTCGTATGGTTTTAGTTTCAAAAAACTTCTTAGTTATGGATTTCGTATGGTTTAATTTCGTATGTTTGTGTGTTTTAAACAATTAGTTAAGGATTTCGTAGTTTGGTATGTATAACAACTTTTATATTTGTTTTAGAACCTTGTTTTTGTTTTTAATTTTAATTGGGTTTGTGTTTTCAATTTTATATGGAAGAAATTTTGAATACAGGATGTTTTTCGGCAACCTGAAATTTAAACACAAGTTACCGAACTTAAAGTTCGGTACCTGTAACTAATTAATGGTCACCGAACTGAATTTTCGGCGAACAGCTAAATACTACAAGGTTGCCGAAGACAGAGTTCGGTTACCTCGCAACATTTAAACTGGTTGCCGAAATCTCCCCTGAGGCTTCAGGTAAAAAGTTCGGTTACCTAAATTTCTAGCTTGTAACCGAACTTTCTAGTTCGGTTAGGAAAGTATAATATCAATGGTTGCCGAAACTTTCTCTGAAGACTCATATAAAACATGAGTTCGGAAAACTGTATTTTTTCACCAGGTAACCGAACTTTACAGGTTGCCGAACTATTATCTGTCAACTCAATAGAATACTAGCATTAACTCGATAATGAATACCACACTTCAAAAAACATAGTATTACAAAGATGAGTGGTTATCCTTGTTATCCTCCTTTAGTATTTGGAGCATTTTAATCGGTGAAAGATCCATTTTCCTCATTTTAGCTACCTTGTCCATCTCTTCAGGAGTTAGCTTGGCCTCCATGAAATGTCCTTCAAGATGCTCCGGACGAGGGTGGTTATGACAACTTTCCATAACCTTGTAGAGAACCCATCCACCCAATTCTTTGATGTAATTAAATGCAAGCTTGAATGGGCATTTAATCTTCTTTGAGAAAGTTTTGTTCTTCCTATTTGTCTTTCCTTTATAAACATAACCCTTCCTCTTGTGGCTTTTATCGGGATCACCGCTTCTCTCACACACCATTTCAAAACGGGTTTTGCTTTCTCTCCCATTCAATACTAATACGCACATGTCTTTTAGTGCATGTTGTCTAGCCCAACTCTTACACTCTAAAGGACTTTTGAATACCAAGTCATTCATGTAGTGATGGGATGTGTCATCGTACAAAATATCAACAGGGGTAGGTTGATTTTCCATTGGTTCTATTAGATCAGATGCAACCTACGAGTAATAGCACAACGTCAATACCAACTAAAAATAAGAAATACTTATATTTTCGGCAATGTAAACATAATATGCGATCCTGCCGAACAAAAAGTTCGGTTATGAAAAAAAAATTGCGATCTTGCCGAACTTGTTCTTTGGAAATTTCAAAACTATAGTTCGGCAACATAATTAATACAATCGACTAAACCGAACTATAGAGTTCGGTTATCTATTCAATGAAGGTGATTTGCTAGCTTGCCGAACATAAAGTTCGGTAACAAAAGGAATAAACTCGACTGAACCGAACCATTAACTGTATACTCTATAAAATTAGTTCGGCAACGTTTTCTGGAAAAAGATAACCGAACTCTCAAAAACCTCCATTAAAACAGAGTTCGGTTACCTGCGTATGCTGAAATGAGTAACCGAACTGCACATACAGGAGAGTTCGGCTACCTTTTTGGCAGAATTGCTAACCGAACTACTATCACCTAGCCGAAATTTCTTCCTGAAATTTTCGATTTGGCCTATTTTTTGCACAATTCAAGCTACATTAACTAAATTTGAGACATACCTGAGTAACCATAACTTCATATTCTGGTTGTGGCTGATAAAATTCATCATTTGGGTCGTTAGCTTGAGTTTGGGGAAAAAAGCATTCATCATCTAAGAAATAACTCATACCCGGATCGTTAGAAGTATTGACAAATAGTTTAGGAGATGAAGGAGGTTCTGATTCTGAGGAGGAGGTATCATCACATGAATCACTCATATCATATTTACTAAACTCAAAATATATTTTTTTGGGTTCTTCCCTCTTTTTCTTCATCTTTTCTTCTTCTTCTTCTCCTTCTTCTTCATCTCATTCTAACAAAACTATCCTATTAATAACTCACTAATCACTCACTAATCACTAATTAATCATTACACTAACACTAACTAATCTAACTAATTTAATTATCAAGGGTAAATTTTGTATTTAAAAAAATATTAGATAAGGGGTGACCCAAAATTACTTCAAATATCCACCCCCAAATTGGAAGAGTAGTCCCCCACTGTTTTGGGGTAGTCCCCACTTCTTGACCTAATTATCTATAATACAAAACATGATAGTTTTTGAGCCTTGGTCGGATAACATTTTGAGAGACAAACGCTGCATCCGACCATCCTAATCTCTTCCTAGCCAAAGACATCCGACGGATGTAACAATTGTAACTTTTTTTCATTTAGCATGTGATAATCACCTTATTCACATGTGATACTGAAAAACTAGTTGTCTTATCTACAGAGTTAGAGATTAGTTATTGTTTCCGCAACGTGGTGTATTTGTTTTTTATTGAGGTGCGTGTGTCATCTGCTTGCTTCTGATTTTTAGGATTGATTTCAGTTTCTGATATCCAAACACCTTCTGAAAAAGCACAAGCACATATCGAATGCCTACAGGCTAGGCTACAGGATCTAAGCATCCGTAAGTAAAGGCAGTAGATAATTGTGCATGAGGAATATGGCTATGGTGTATAAGTGTGCCCATGCTTGGCACACTTTATACATGCCCACATGATATTTGTTTGGAACATATTCTTGGAAACGAATCGAACATGGCACATGCATGTCATTTGGCTTTCACGTAAAAAGAAAAACTGAAATTTTTGCCACTGGTATTCTAGTGTTTCATCATTGGAATGAACTTATCAAATGAACATTTGTGGATTTATTATGTCGCGGATCACGTCGATGTTCATATTGTATAGGTATTTCATATTTGTGTGTGTCTCTATATGTTTTTTTCAGGAGTATTAAACTGATTGGTCTTTAGAAGCGCTTGCTAACGGGTGTGTCTCTATATGTTTTTTTCAGGAGTATTAAACTGATTGGTCTTTAGAAGCGCTTGCTAACGGATTAAATGACTAGAGCATTGTAATAAATCCTTGCAGGTAGTAGGTGCAGGGAAATTCCTAATTTTCACTGCAGAACTGGGTTGCACAGACGCGAACGAGGACACGACACGGATGCAGACACTACAAAATTCTCAAAAAACTAGGCCGCGGACACGTATATACATATTTTATTTATATATTATTAATATGTACAATCATGTATTTACTAAGAAAAGTTAAGTGTTTCGACTCTAAAAATTAGAAAATGATGCTACATCATGTTGTTTTTGTGTATGAATTTTAAAAGAAAAGAAGAGAACGTTTGTTTATACCCGTCAAAGGTCAAGCAATCAATCACTACCAAACACATAGATATGTAATATAATTAATTAATGTTTCAGTTACATTTTCTTAAGTTTATTATTTTGTATTCTAATCGGATGAATCGGTTTAATAATTGATCTAAATATTTGTCTTTCTTCGTTTTGTTAATAATAGTGAAAATAAAGAAAGAAGAATAATAGTAACAATAAACGAATAAAAATTAAAATAAATAAAAAAAACGCGTCAAATCCTAGTCATCAGTGCGTCCGAACTAGATTGGTGCATCCCACACGCGTCGGACGCGGACACGACCCATAAAATGAAGCGTCCGTGCAACCCAGCTACAGAACCTTTAGCTTCTTCAGTGCCGTTGTAAAGTTTTTTTTGAACCCTTACCTTACCTCCTTCAAGGGAGGGAGCATAAGAACCATCAGGCCACTTGTAAAATAAAGATAAAATAAAAAAACTTATGAAAGAAGATTAGGTAAGGTTGTGTTTGTGAGGACAACAGTTAGACAAAATGGTCTTTAAGTTTTTGTTTGTACGTATTTGTAATTATTATTGAGTAAGGTTGGTGAAGAAAACAAAACAAAATGGCCAGCTTATTTAGTGCTTTTTACTCACCGACAAAACTTACATATTGGTATCACCGTCGTAGTTTGTAGCCACTATTTTCAATTTAGGACGACGAAATCAGAAGCCAATTATTTGTGCATACATTTTTTTTTCTCGTGTTCTATTTTCATTCACACACAATAACAAACAACACTTAGAGGCTTAGAGCATGTTTGTTTTTGTTGATTCGTGTCTGGATCTGACTCGGTTCGAGTCAGATGTCAGACCGTTTGTTTTCTGATCGGATTCGCGATCTGAGTCAAATCTAACCTCTGATTCGGACCCATTTGAATTAAATAATAAAATACCCCCGAATTATGGGAACAAACCATTGACTCATATTTTTGAGTCAGATCTGACTTGGAAAACGAACATATTGATTATTGAGTCAGATCCAGATGAATCAGGTAATTTGAATCAGATTCAGATGAGTCAAACCCAGATGAGTCGGGTGAGTCAGGAGAAAACAAACAAGGTCTAACATATATCGGTTTGAAAATAAACAAATAACCGGACTAACAAAAATTTGGAAAACAGAAATAAGACGGCCAAGTGGTACCCGCTGCAACCTCCAGAAAATGACACAGCATGAATAATTTTCTGGCACTGTACGAGTACGGCAAAGTGGCCGCGGGATATCTGCGGCACACGAGGTCCATGACTGCCATACTCCGATGGGTCGTGTGCTCGCCGTGGGGTTTGAAACATTCATAACTCTTACTCCATCCATAATGTGATCTAGTCTTAACGCTGACGTTTCAACAGAACTACTGTTTCGTAGTTACCCAGCCACCAAGGGGGATAACAATAAATACTCATGACTGAGAAACCTTTGCGTCATATGGCAGTCAAATTATGAACCCCCTTTGATCATTTCATGGTTCATGTCTTTGATTTGAACCAGCTTAGTCGACTTTAGCCACACTTTATAGTAGTAGTATGGTTTCTAAGTATCGAAAAGGTCAAACAAATGGTTAAGATTAAGATATCATAACTAGTAAAACTCTACGTAATGAGTTTAGTCCACATCAATGCGTGTTTATATGATTTAGATTTTTCAAGTAGGATTTGCGATTCTGCGTGCATAAAGTGTGCCATATTTTGACCTGTCTTCCCTGCTCTTTCCTTCCTATGCTACGTTTTCTTCCTTAGTTGACAATCTTCCCACCTTTGTTTTTTTAGCTGTGCCTGTGCATTTGAGTTTTTTTAAGTGGCTCCAACAGATTTCATCGTATTCTTACGCCCAAAATTCAAACAATATATGATGGCTCATGCAGCATAGCTGCCGCAAAGTGTGTCAAATTCTGCACACTGTATAAGAAACGATGACATAAAATCTTTTATCTTTATAGCTACCTCTAATTTTATGAGCTGTAACATTCAATGCAAATTAAGATTTTGTTGGAAATTCTGTTAAAAAATTATTATGTATGATTTGACTGAATGATTCTTTGAAACGATGGTGGTGGCCTGCTTAGTGACCTTAATTACCACTACCGGAAGTACTGATATGATCACATGGATGGAATTGCTTGGTCGGTTAAACACCGGCGTAAAATTCTCGATCCATATTTCAACCAATAATTAACTCATCATTTTCACTTTACCGACAAACTGTTGGTCATGATCAGTATATTAAATGGAAGCGATGCGAATTCATAAAGTCCAAACCAAACCAAATAGTCGAGGACTATGTCCACATGGAGATGCTGCTACTGTCCGACATTAAAACCAAAGAATCCCATTATTGGGGCTGTAGGGGGATGGGGTTTTGGGGGATTAAATTACTAATTGCAACCAAAACATGATAGGGGGAGACCTAATTCATCTAAAATTTCAAAAATACCCTTACCCTTAAATAAATCAAAATCTAACTTTTTAATCAATTATTTTCTCATTTTTCTCCTCTTCTTAATCATATATCATGATGAAACGATCATAATATCATCGTGATGAAGATGATAATCATAAGAAAAAAAACTTAAATCTATCATTATTCTTCCTCTTTTCCTCTTCCCTTTTCTTCTTCTCCATCGCATCACGATGTCATAAAAAGAAAAAACTAAGAAAACCCCATCATTTATCTTTGCTTTTGATTGCCAAAAAGCTTCGATTCGATTAAATTAGAGTTAAAATAAATAAATTTTTGAAACTGTTTACGGTTGGGAGTTCTTAATTTCCTAACCGTAAATCATACTTTACGTCTTAGAAAATAGGATTTCTTAACCGTAATTTGGTTTACGATTTGGACAATTCAAACTCACGGCCGTAAAATGTTGTTTATGGTTAGAAAATCCTAACCGTTAGCGATTCTGATAATCACGAAAAGAAAAGAAAAAACAGAGGTTGGGGTTTCGGTTAGGATTTCTTAACCGTAAATCAGAAATACGGTTGGAAATATTAAAATTCTCAGTCGTTGATGTCGTTTACGGTTAGAATTTCCTAACCGTAAAGTGACAAAAATGCAGAATGAAAATATTTGCATTTTAATTTTATACTCAATCTTGGAACGAGTACTAGTTTATTTATAATACTAGGTTTTATAATGAGTAGTACTTTATAATCGATTTCTAAAAGAATATCAGATCATACTCGATTCTATCTGATCATACTCAATTTTAGAATTTAATACATGTAAAAAGAGTATAAGTTCATACCCGATTTCAAAATGAGTATAACTTTATACACGATTTTAAAATGAGTATAACTTTATACTCGATTTCAGAACGATTATAACTTTATACTCAATTCCAAAAAGAGTATAAGTTCATACTCAGTTTAAGACTGAGTATAAAGTGATACTAATTCTCTGGTCATAAAACGAGTACAAGTATATATTCAATGTAAAAAGAATTCAACTACATACTCATTTTTATATAGAGTAGAGCTCATTACGGCTGAGAAATGTATAATTCTTAGCCGTAAATCAGGTACACGGTTGGGAAACTAGGAAATCCTAATATTCTAGCCGTATGTACCACATCAACTGTAGGTTTTTTGTGTTACGTCTTGGTCGACCTATCAATTTCCTAGCCGTAATCGGAAAGCGGTTAGGAAAACCATGTGATAGTATTACGGGTGGGTATCATGTCCGTATATTACTCTGATAACCAAAAAAAACAATGGACTCCTGGTTACGGCTAGGTATCATGTCCGCAACCTAGCCGTAACATAGACTCAGGTGATTCTGGGCAATATAACGGCCAGAAGTTCTTCACTTCCCATCCGTAATTTGTATTTACGGCTAGGAGTTCCTCAGTTTCCAATCGTGGTTATCTATTTACGGCTGGTTCGACACATTTTTCCTAGCCGTAGCAGGTAAAAAACTCAGATTTTGCTCTGATTTTTAACGAATTTGAATCGATAAAATTGCTATTGGGAGTTGATTATAAGGGTTCTCTGAGTATTGTAGCGAAGGGTTTCATCATTTTTCTTCAAAGTTTTTCAAAAAAATTCACCTAAATCACCCTTTTTCCTTCTTCAAAAATCCAAAAAAATCAAGTTAAGCAAAAAATTAATGATTTGATTAGTTTAATCCATTCACTAATAATGATTAGTTAGCTTAATCATTTTAATTAGCACTAATCAATTGAGGGTAGATTAGGCATTACAGAAAAAAAAAAAAAGAAAAAAAAAAAGGGGTTCTATGAATTACTATTTCATGACCCCATGAAACCCCAAAAACTCAGCCATTTAAAGCCCCAATAATAGGATTTAAACCAAAACATATAGCTTAACCACAAATCTCAAGTCATTAAAAATAAAATTAAAAATAATCCGAACACTATCTTGACACGGTAGGGGCTGTGAAAGTACTGACTACTTCGATACTTCCTCCATAGATATAAAATAGAAAAAAGAAAAAGGCACATGGAGAAGAAAAAACAAACTAGTAAATAGAAGAAAAAGAAAAGTCCAAAATATTGGCTGGACCGTGTTTTGTTTGTCTGCAGGTTTTTTGTTTTGGTATATAAATGCTGTACAAGAGAGATTAGTAGGACTCATGTTAATTTTTGGATCCACAACTCACTCTGCACTAAGCTAATTGATTTCTGCCTCCTCTGTTTTTCATCAACAAATCCAATATCTATATCTCTATTTCTGTTGGTTCAACGTTAAAAATTAAATCAACCATGGGAACTGTAGAGTGTGTCAAGCAGCAGCAGCAGCATCACCAAGTACAACAACAACACAAGTATCATCAAATGAATAGTAGCTCATTCAAGATCCCTATGTGGTTATGTATGAGACCATCAATTACCCAAGAAGATTATCAAGATCATATCTCAAAATGGGATAATCAAAATTTATCATCATTCCAAATCCATCAACAAGATAACAATAAGAAGAATAAGAGCAAGAAGAGTCATAATAGAAGTAGTAGTAGTTGTAGTATTGATAAAGATGCACCAGGGTCACCAAAAGTGGGATGTATGGGTCAAGTCAAGCACAATCATCAACAAGATAACAATAAGAAGAATAAGAGCAAGAAAAGTCATAATAGAAGTAGTAGTTGTAGTATTGATAAAGATGCACCAGGATCACCAAAAGTGGGATGTATGGGTCAAGTCAAGCACAATCATCAACAACAACTTACATTTTTATCAGCAAATAATCACCACCAGCAACACACAACAGCAAATACCAAGAAATATTTCAAGCTCAACAACACTAGAACCACCTCAAAAACCAATCATATGATTACCGCTACTACTACTACTACTACTACTACAGGTCCAAACAATTCTAAGCTAATACTCCAGCACCACAACCACAATACTAAAGATCAACAGGAACAACATGCTGCATCTTCATCGGAATCATCGTCTAGTTCTTCGTCAGAATCATCGTCGTCTACAACGACAACTTCTTCTTCGTTTTCTCTAGCTAGTTTTGGTGATTTAGACCCTCCTCTACCTGTTATTAAGCGATCGCTGACTACTACGAATGCATGTAATGGTGATGTTAGTAGCATTTGGAAAAGGCGGTGTGGTGGCGAGGCGGCTTTGAAAGGTCTTCAGCTATCTTCAACGATTAAAAGACCTATCAATAGTATTGTTATAATTCCTCAACCTCTAGCTTCTCTTTGAATGATTCACTGATGTAAACCAGATTCTTTTACTCATTTTAGATTATAATGGAAACAAAGTAGAATATTATACATCACACTCTTCCAATTTCTTATTTATTGATTATTAATTCTTAATCAACCAAAGATTATCCCATGGAAGAATCACCAGTAACTTTGAAAATTTGAGGCACTGTTTCCAGCGACATCACAGCCTAAATCAAGTCACTTCCCAAAATATTTCCAAAAATAAAACACTCCAGATTTTTTTTCCTCCGCCGGGTAAAAACTACTCTTAGTTAGTCGCTACACTATGCATTTTGAACAAAGAATCCCTAACCACAGAAAGAGGGAGGTGGGGGTTTCGAACGCTAAAACAAGCCTCCCCAGTCCCCTGTGGATACAAGGATAAGGTAGTTCGGCCATACCTTTACCGAATTGTACTGGTTAAATTTGGGTGTGCACGCACGTCTCTATGGAATCTGTTGAGTTTTGATGATAATTGTAATTCTGCAACGATTGTATGTTTGTTGTTAATAGAATTATTTCCTGTGGCGCAGCAATAGCACCCGTGAAAAAAGGGAAGAACCAGCATTTAACCCTGCTCATCTGGAACAAAACCCTGCCCTAGTCACCCTAAGGCAACAGACATCATCCACCTTTAGAA
Organism: Papaver atlanticum; assembly: GCA_023531105.1. Lineage (NCBI taxonomy): Eukaryota > Viridiplantae > Streptophyta > Magnoliopsida > Ranunculales > Papaveraceae > Papaver > Papaver atlanticum. The sequence continues at coordinate 7,228,791 of JAJJMB010000948.1, forward strand.
CTGTAAGTGTGTCCATTAAATCAAGCCCAGTGACGATACTGAGCTACCTTTTCAGTGGGATAAACGTATAAATCTAGCAGTCATCATCATATAAATCGTTCCTAAAATAACCTAAATAGATTAATATTCTAAAATGTGGCACCAGTCATCTAACACAACTCATCAGAATAACAAGCTCTCCGGTCTCTCTTGGCTTCCTTAGACATCGCATAGGAGTGGCAATCTTCAGGATCCATTTTACAAAAATAACTTTTGCTTTACCATCCAGATACTCATTATCTGTAAGAATAGTGTTCTAGTTACATTGCTTGGGTAGGAAATGTTTTAGCCTACATAGTGCTCACTCTTGGCTCCAAACAAGTTTCGGGTTGACCACTGGAGCATAACTGGTTCTTTATATTTGAACATACAATTGTTAACTTTATGGGAACACATAATCTACAGAACACTTTTGTTCAGACTGAAGTGCAAAGCATTCCTCTAGTCCAGTTGGTCGCTTTGTATTCGATGTTTAGGCTACCAAATACTCACATGTAGGCACCAGTAAAATGTGGTAGGCACACATATAATGTCCCTAGCACATTTTGTTGTTTCGGAGTCCCCCAGACGGGCCAGACCACATTGCATGTCTGGTGAACAAACAGCAATAGCAAAAAAAAGGCTTACATGTATACTCTTAATTTAACATGTCATGGACGGGTGAATGAATGAGATTATAAGCACAGAGGTAGGAGCAAAATGGGTTATTATGATTAATAGGATTGGTTCAAGATTCATGAATCTAGTTGATCCAAATGTGGTAAAGTCCTGACTTATGTGCGCTTCCTATACAACAGTGCATGATTGCACCAGTCTTGTCGATGCATGTTCAATCTGCGTATAATTCAGATCCACATCTGAGACGTCCTTAAACCAGAACCCAGATTCTAAACATCGAGTTAAGAGGCAAAGAACCAGATGGCATGAAAAGTAATCAGAAACAAAATATCCCGAACATACCAAACATACCTAAGCGGCTTTTCCTACACATGTCACTTAAGCCCTTATTTGATCCTTGAATTAGAATCGGCCATCAACAAAAGCTAGTTTCCTACACGCGTCATTGTTCACGGGACAATTAGGATGCAATTTATCATAAGTACTCTCTTACCCCACATGACTGTAACTCGTCTCCCTTGATCTAAAATATGAAGTAATTACCAATTAGCCAATAAAGAAGCTCTACACATCAAGTCTAAGAATAAAAGCCAAGGAAAGAAATGAATAAGAGAAGGATCATTTCAAAGTTTAACCAATATGGCAATACGACCTAACTTGCCAAAAGCTACGATGATAAAATCACATTTTCATTTGCTATCCAGATCGTACTTGGGAACCAAGTACAGAAAGGAAAATAAATAAATTAAAACATGAAATTTAGAATCTAAAACTGCTGCTATCATTGCTTCCATATGCTGAAGGAAATAAATGCATCTAATACTTACCTTCTTTGAAATAAATTTCCGAGCCAAGAACCTAGACATCCTGAGCATGGAAATGCATCAAGTAATCAATGTCAACTGAACATCAGAAATTTCTGCTCCTGCAAGAGAGTAAACTGAAAATTATTGCTACACCTGAAACACACACCAGAACCACTTGTCATCAAGAAAACAGCATAACATTATATATAAATAATGATGAAGATCATGGAAAATCAGTACTTATAAACCACAATGACTAAATATCTCAGCAGCTCAGTAAGTATCAAGTCTACAACCTTGACAAGCCAACCTACACCATCTGCATCCAATGATTAAAAAAACTCAAAAGGCTTACAGCCCATTCAGTTATTCCTGCAAGAGACAACACTCAGAGAAGTGATATGACGATCCAACAATTGGGATCCAGAATAGCCTTGTGTATGAGTCATATCACGGTCTCTGTTTCAATAAATGAGTAAACCTCCATCACAGTTGATGCAAATAAACTCAATAAAACTATCCATGCAATCCATTAACACGCTAGCTCCAAAAGAATCTAATTCCAGAATTAAAATAGATCAGCAAGAGACAGGCAATAAAGAAAAAGCAATAAAATTGCTATCTGTGATTTCTAATTACTGTACACAGTGGTACAACTGCAAAGACTCAAATGCTAACTGCACTCCAAGAACAGCGATGCTAACGATATACACACTAAGTTTCAGAGGATGCAACATAATAATACCTTTCTAATTTCTCATATACAGTTTACAGGAAAGCACAGCCTGCATACAACCCTCCCCTATGGGGGAAAGGCAACCTCAGGCTTGTTGCCATACATTAAATGGAAATAAACCTCATCCTCTGTACAGTTGCTCTCAGAATGTGTATACAACAACGATGGCAAAACTTTCATATCTGAACGAACGGTAGGAGGCAGTCCCAGTTGATATGGGACCGAACGGCCAGGTCCCTAACCCAATGATATATCCTTTTACTTGTAAAATGGGACCAACAATCACAATCCTACCAACCTCCGAGCAGATATCAGCAGAGATCCTGGATAGGTTGTGGCTGGCCATTAAGGAAACAAATAACCCAAAAGAGATTTGATATTTCAGTCTTATCCATCAGGCTCCACCGAGTCTTGCAAATCTGTTTCACGAGGAGGAGGCTTCTCCTTAGGAAGGCACACCACAGGAACATAAGCAAACCCTTTTGGTAACCGCTGATTCTGAAAAGATGCTTGATCTGATGTCATCACCAGCTCTTTTTGAAAGGTTTCAGTGTGCTGCATATCATTGAGCAATAGAGTGATGAAAAATCCATCACAAAGAGAATGACAGCAACCACGCAGAGTATATATACATGGGGATCTAAGAAGCCCCCATGTTCCAAATAATGTAAAAAATCTCACCTTTCTTGATTTTGACCTCTTGTCAGCATCCTCCTCCAAATTTCGCAGAGCAACAGATGCAGGTCTCTTAGGGAGCTTCTTCCCAGATAATAGCACCCTGTCATTTGTCTTTATGGTGCACATCTGATCTTGAGAAGTGGAGCTATCATCAGTCTTTTGGTCGATATCCATAGGTGCAGGAAGCATAATCCGGCGCTTACCAGAAACAGCAGTGTCCATGGTGATGTCATCTGATCTTTGCGTCGCTTCATTGCAAGATTTTTTGTCATCCACATGCCCTCGCAGGGAGGTTGTTGCCGATTCTGAACTGACATCAGGAAGGAAGAACGGACTACGAACAAGCACTGACAGAGCTATAGAGTCCCGTTTTGAAGCAAGTATTTCTTGTGAACAGACAACTAACTCTCGCTGCAAATATTGTATCAGTTAGTACACAGCTATTTTGCGGAGAAAATAATCAATGATTGCACGAAAAGTGTGGAATTTTTTTTACTGCGACATGTTAAAGCACTGGCCAAAAAGCAACGAAATAAAAACTCAGATAATGAGGAAAAGATTGGAATAGAGATTTCAAAAACATATAGTTACTACTTTAAAGGATACACTGGCACGAAATGATGAATAAACTAAGAATACAGAAGCAATGATAAAAAGCCACACTCCTAATAGCAACAGAGACTTGAATAAACTACAAGATGTGGTTAATCTGACAGTGCCTCCAGCACAGCCTATATAGCCAGCCTAAATGAGCAAACGTGATGTAGTAGGCGACAGTCTACACAAGTTGAATAGCTACCAATCCTTATTAATTCGGCATCTCTTTAAACAACTAAGCAGATTTACGGACCAAGGTGCTGGAGGATTTTAGTCACACCACTAGCCCACAAGTGTGAAAACAGAGTAGCATGCCAATTTTACATTTTTCAGAAAAAAAATGATAATGTTCGTAGACAGAATATAAGGATTGAATAACTAGAAGATATTGAAGCTCCATTCCATAATACTCTTCAACAATAGTTGGCAAAGTAGAAAAAGGGTTACCACTTTTCATCAACCAAGATCTACTCAACATGCCAAATAAATATATAGGATGAAATCCTTGCTTTTAACTTGAAAACTCCTAAAAATTTCTATCCAGTCAGCATAACCCTTGGAACATGTATGAAAATTTCCATATATAAGGGTGCATCAAGAGCCACTAACTACATGTATGACCTTCAGGAGCATGTTTGCAATTAATAACCATGATCATGTTGGTATCAGTAGTGATCATACAGGTCTCTCTAAGTTCTTTTAAGATCTCCAATAAACTAAAAAAGGAAATAAACAAGAACCCCCATTTATAATCTGGATTAAAATAAGTATACCATGTCTTTACGAATTTATTGAAACATGCAATTAAACACGGATATCTCTTCTTACAGAGAGAAGAATAAAGTTTACCATAAGTAATAGTGTAACAATACAGTCACAGTAAAACAGCAACTTAACCTCTGCCATTTGCCACAAGATAAGTTAACACCAATTACCTTAAGTTTTTCTCTTTTGATGATTCTTTCACAAAGAAGACGCACCCTCTCAAGCTCTACCTGTATGAACGCAAGATTTGCAAGCAAAATTACAAGCTTATCAGTTATTTGAGGTCGAGCGAGGTGCAAATATATATTTCAAAATAAATCAGCACGAAGATAAAACAGGTAGAATCTTGTCAAGAACAAGACATCTACGAAAACCAAGGACATTCAGCAAAGTAAAGCAACACATTGAACTGTGGTATCACATGAGACTAAGAGTAAGTATGAGAAAACCAAAATTGAACTGTGGTCTCATTTTAACCGCTGAACTGTGAAGCAATACCACCATAAACATAATCATGTGGAACATTAGTTAGCACTCTAGCAGAACTCAATAAAGAGACTGATAAAGAACCAGGCATGAGAAAACCAGACAGGAAGTGGAAAAACTTTAGAGGCAAGCCAGCAGGTGAGTCAAAAGACAAAGATTATTGGTTATATCAGCACTAACCCTTGTTTGTTTAATGCTTTTAAGCTCCTCAGCACCATGTTGCTGCGTCCCAGCCTGTAGAAACAAAATAGAAACATATATGACATGCTGCAGAAACTTGAATTTCGAATATTCATTTTGAAAACCAAATGATTGACCTTTTCTCTCAGCTCCAAGCTATGTTTTTCACAGTAAGCTTTGTGATGTGACTTGTTTCCACCTCCACCAGTCTTCATGAGCATGTAAAATCCAGCATTTCTGGCGCAACAGGGATGAAAATTGCTTTGACAATTTCCATAGTGACACTGCATGGAAATAGAGATTAATGATGAAAAATTATACTTTATCCTCCACCACTAATCTTATATGTAGCATGAACAGAAAAATGTGTAATAATCCTAACCTTTACACAGACTCCAAGTTTAGTACCGCAAATACTGCAAACTTCCCTTTCCTTCAGGAGGGTATCCTGACATTCCATAAAAAAACGTACGTGCTGTTACTTGAGACCCATCAGAAAAAAGGGAAAAAAAAAGTAAAAACTAAATATCAGAAAGTCTAAGATTCCATCTCTTACCAGTCCTTCCACAGGATTCTGCTGTCCCCTCTTGAAAGTTGATTCCAACAGCCACTAGAACAGAAAAGAGATTAATAAAATAAAATCCACAAAGAGATTCAACAGCAACAGCATGAAAGAATGTTTTATTACCTCAGCACAGAAGGAATGAACCCATTGTCCGTCAGTTGACCTTCTAAAAGCACCACTACTGCCACCACACAAACAACACTGTGCAGGAAAGCAAAGCTTCTCACGAGGGTTTACAACTGGAACTCTAAGGCTCCTGGATGCCATTAAATCTTCACACAGTTCACAGTACCATGGTCCAGAAGAACCTTTAACACTACGATAACAACCCGAATGGACTGGCACCTGAAAGTAGACATGTTTTTGTGAACATTGACATAAACCAAAAATGCAGTTGCTAAAAATAATAATTGTAAGGATAACAAACCTTGCAGTTGTGACAAACTAATATAGGGTTCAACAACATCCCAGGTCTTCTGCAAATTTCACATGAATGAGGGTGTTCCTTTGAAGAGTTTAACTGGACAGTTTCAGAGGGCTTTTCAGTAGAATTGCGTCCAACGGCCAGTCTTGAAAGTGTCTCCTTTGCCCGTGGCATCATTTGGGAGTAAAGCCCAGTCCTCCCACCTACAGCATTTATTTTCGATTGGCTCTGCAGGAGAAAGAATCATCAATTTACTGCAAATAAAATGAACACATCCAATACTTATCAGTAATCACGTAAAGAACAAGACCTCATGATGAGCAGTTTCTTCAGGTACGTCTTTCCTAAGTGATGATATCCTTGAAGAAGCTGCAGCTGCGGCGGTTGCAGCAGCCAGCACAGCCTGAGCTTCTTTGTTCCTTCTCTCTTTTCTTCCTTGTTTCTTTGCTTCCCTAATCCCACAAAGATACTGACTAACTAGTACCAAATCCCATTGTTGCCTACAAGCGGTATCAAGTTCCTTCGGAAGACTTTTTACCACTCGAGAAACAAGTTCATCTGCAAGGATAATACAAACACATTAGATACTTTACTAACATATCAATATACAACTAACATCAACAAGAGGACAAGCACACAGACCACAATGACGCTTGCTTGCAATGGTGTTGTCGACGAGCTTATTTTGAAGGTAAATAAGTTGCCCTTCCAGTTCGTCTTCAGGTGACAGATCTAAGACGCCCATCTTTTTAGCCATCTCCAATTTTTTCAACGTGATACCATCTAAAGTACAATTAGCGGTAATACAGGTACTGTTACCATCTTGGTCATCGTCGCCATGAGTACCAGGAAAAGGTGACTCTGTAACAGGGACATCTTTTACCATTGTTTCTGCACAGGAAAAGATCGTGCGGTTGAGCTTTGTTACAGTTGATATACTTTTTTTTGATCGACTACAGTTGACATCCTTAAATCTAAAGACATATTACCATGAGTCCCAGAAACTGTGTGGGCCTGCTGGGACAACTTATTTCGAATAAACGGGTGAACGTACGAACAAGTAATTGGCACTCCAGCTCTGCATCAAATATGAGAGAAAAAAATCATTCTCCATGATTTTCAAAGTCAACCAGAGAACATAGGTTGTAAGATAATTTGACTGTAGAAAGAAGCTTACGTGAAATCAGGAATGACCAGAGTCCCTACATCAACAGAAGTTGCATTATGCTCACCGTCAGAATTCACCAAACTACTCTGCAAAGAAGAATCCCTCTCTACTTGTTCATTCACAGGCATGTTACAGTGCACAGGCTTCCCTGCATTCCATTCGATATAACAATTAATACATGTAAATTAGATAACAATGCAGAGTATTCAACTAGCAAAATCCCACAAGCAACCAATACATGTAAAAATAGTTAGAATCAACACAGCAGCCTTCAGCTTCATAAGAACTCAGTTTAGTCAAGCCACAAGCACTGAAAATAAAATATTCAAAACAACTTGGAAAATCAGAATCCGGGATTTTGTTTGTGAAATATCTAACAAAATTTAGCTATAAAATGAAGTCTAAAAAGAATTCAGCTTAAGTCACAATCCCCACTGGTTCCTTCAAACATACAGTACTGTAAGACTGCTTTTCTCAATGCAGTCAGTTACTCTACACAAAGTGGGGCAATCTATAACTCCAAAAGCTAATACAAGATCAACGAAATACTGGCCCAGATAACAAGCTTTCCTGCTGACAAATGATAGGACGTAACCAAGGACCACAAAATACTTTGAAAGACAGTTCACTGGTTCTTTAAGCATGACTCCTCCAACTGTGTTATCATACACAAGCTCAATATTGGGCGAAAAGTAGTTCTGAATTTCTCAAGCTAAACCTGTTGTTTTGTTATAATTCACAACACTGTGCAGCCTTAGACACCAGACAAAAGTCAGTACCCTGGCTAGAAAGCTTTATTAGACTGCAAAAACAATTATAACTACAGAACTATGCTCAGCACTTTGTACAAGCAACACCTTCACTTTAAATTCAACCACAGCAAACATGCTCACACTTAACTAAGGGAAGAGACTAGTAAATAGGCAATCTCAGAATATGGAATTCGTGCCCACTTCAAATCAGGATCACTAAAAGAAAAGCTCGCCAAAGCGTTTGCAATGTTGAAGTTTCTTGGTTGCATAATAACTAAGGCATATTAATAACCAAAACTAAATGTGTGCCTAACAATAAGCTGCAGAAATCGGCAAGCACCGAAACACATGTACCAAAAACTCTTTAAGTCATACCTTCAGGTACAGTCGACTGCCCCATAGAAGAATCCAAGCCATGTCGTCCAGAAGACTCGACCAAAATCTGCCAAAAAGATAAGTGAACTTGTATGCAAAGGGAAGAGTTTCCAACACTGATTAAAAACATATAAAATAAAAATAGATCCAGTCACTCTTCCACGACTTTAAGTTCCATTAGCCAATGAGATTTTCAAATTTTAAGACAAGTTAAGTAAATCTATGAAAAACACCAGCATAGCTTTATGATTCTTCAAAGAAACCTTTCAGCTACTTAAAGTTAAACATTATGTTTGTTCAAGTGCTGAATACAAGACATTACTTTCACAAGTGCAACTGCTAGAGACCACACGTTGAACAAGCTCGCATTACAAACATAATGCGAGCTTGTTCAATCGTAAGCAACTCTAGCTATTTTACCACCTTTACAAAAATGGTACTTTCTACAGTGATCTTTGTACGTCAGTGGTCACATAATAAAAGTTCAGGGGCTTGTTGCTCCAGAAGGCAAAAGATCCCTTTATCACCATATAAATTATCTTTTTCTTATAACTATCTTACCTTAATGTCACCTCTTTCCCCTAAGCTACTACCTACACGAAATTTTTTGTAATTGCTTAATACGACTTTCTCGCACTGATCACATACTACCTAAACGACATTTTTTGTAATTGCTTATTGCTACCTCACTCCTTGTCAAACCTACATATACCAAGTAATAAGATACTTCCAGCAATTCCTTATACTACTCCTGGTGTATTTCATATGCAGATTAATACTAGGTAGGGTTCCTACATCCGCTGTCATTACTTCATCTCTAGGCTTCCTTGTAGTATCATATAACTCTATTTGCCACCGACTTTGTGCGATATAGCGATCTAAAGAAGGGAGTAAAAGATAGAGAAACTGAGCAAACGGGTCTCATGGCAACCTTTACAGTTTCTTAATGGTGTGAGAGATCTAAATAGAGAGCAAATGTCGCAAACTGGTGAGATGGTGCCAATTAAAATGGGGTACGCAAAGAAAAGATGCAGGAGTACAAGACCAAAGAGGTTACACAACAGAGTGAGAAGTTATAAAAATCATCAACCAGGAAGCAATATGAATTAGAAATCTGGGATAGCAGGTGGTAAGAACTTCTATGATTTGCACGAAAGAGAAAAAAAGTAAGCCTTACGGACTCCTCCTGAACAAAAATTGGAACTCAATCCTGAATATCAGTTTAGATGGACTATCATACATTGCATATGGACTAGGTCTGGACTATTAGCGCATATTTTTTACCAGCGAACTTCACAGATAGCATCTTGAGACTATGCCCTACTCTCTGACACCAAACAGTATCACTACCGGAATAATAGAATTCAAACCCTAGCAGAGTAAGATTCAGCTAAGAACTTGACTAGAAAAATATCTTAATAGAAGAAAAAGAAAACAAAACAAAAAAAGTAGAGAACGAAATAACTACTACGCTGGCACTAAATATGCATTCAATTGTAGCATATGATAATGAGCGCACTCCTTGCATAAGTCTGGTAATCAAATGATAAAGCAATGTTCTTTCTTTATTACTACAAGATGTTACAAAGACAGCACTATGTTAATGGGTGAAAAAAATTCAGAAAATTTGCTCCCCAACAAAAGAACCTACTTACATGGAACAAAGCAGAACAATTCATCCAATTCTAAATTCTATGGAAACGGATAATAAAGCTATTCCTTTAATCGAGAATTTAAATAAACAATCAAGATTACCTCTTTCAAGACATCATTATCCTCAAAGCAACAATCACCATCGTGAGAGACAACACTATTTCCCTCATCGTCATCCCTAACACCTCCATTGGGAACATCCAATTTTACTTCTGCCTCATCTATCACTATCCCATTGCCATTTTGCAGGAGCAGTTTTTCCTCAGAAGAGCATACTACTTTATCATCCATCAAAATACGTATGTTGTTCTTTGTTCTCCTTCTTGGTGGAACAGATTTAAAAGGAACATCGGTGGAACTATCTGGACCAGCTTCTGAAACAGTATCAGGACAGTCTGGCCCTCCAACTTTAAGATTTGGTTGTGGACTATCCACGTATGCATGATTTCGAATCCACTTGATGATTTTGCATCTCAAATCAGGAAAGATGGAATTTCCCCCCTGCAATAAAAACCCCCAAGAAAGCAGTTATAGATTTATTAATTACCTTTGAAATAAACAAATGACAATAATTTTAGCCTAGATTTATCATTTTCAAGTACCACAAGAATTTCTGCCAATGTATCAGATGAGATTCCAATATCTGATGCTACGTCGCTAACAATGACCTTTCCCCGATCGACTAACTGCACCATAGAAAGGAAACAAAAATCATGAGCACTTATACTATTTGCATGAACAAGAACTGCACTGTATTATGTAAAACTTCCACATAATGAGGCCAAAGGATCTACTGTTACCTTTTTCAAGGTTTGGACAATATCCAACGAATCAGAAAGGTTAGTCTCTCCAACATTTCCCCTCTCAGATGTGTCCTTGCTATCAAGCCCTTCATCACACTCCGACCTAGGTTTAGAGCTTGGCCTGGTAGTCGACAAATCTTGTTCCAAAGATATCTCATTGTTCACCAGATTTTCAGAGTTCATATCTGTTGCAGTAACACGAACTCCATTTATCTGGTCATTCAGGTCACTCTTCTGACCAAGCTTTACCTTCTGTGACTTGTTAACCACCAGTAACACAGTGGGACGACTGGATATGGAGGAACCACAATCATCCCCTGCATATGTATTATTTACCGACTGCTGGCTATTGCAAACATCTGGCAATCCGGAATGCTTTGCACAAAAAGCCCTCAACTCAACCTGAGGAAATTAGCACAAAAACGATTTGATCAGAGAACAGCAAGTTGGGAGCAGCTGGCAAAAAGGAGAGAGAAGAAATACAAAGGAAAAAAGGAAACTAAGATGAAAAGGCAAGAAGGGGGCACATTATCACATCCAATCTTTCCCCAGATCTCCATCTTGTATTTTGCTTCCCTTGCACATATTGGATGTAAAGCAGTCCTGCAAGTACCTGAATGATCAGCAAAAGCAGAAAACGTTATGATATAAACATCACTGACATTGTTTAACATACAAGGGTACAGCTGACATTATTCACAGGTCGTGGGAGTGTATCATTAGCATTAAAGTGGATTTACATAAGGCATACCGGTTCAGAAGCTCTCAAGTAATACAAACATTGGGTACCAACAGAATCAATCTGAGATCTCTGTTCATAGTAACAGTCCATAAATAACATTTTCTGAATTCCCTATTACCTTATAAATCGTAACCCTACCGAGCCAACAAAAATGTTAATATCATCCTCACAAAATTATTACTAGCTAGCTACATATTCCTATTGTATCAAAATCCAATTAAATTCAACAGCAAATCAAATACACTGAAATGCCTTAAAAACAGTTAAATCGCACACTACTGCTGAAGGATTTAGGAAGTTTCATGTTAAGAATAAGATCAACTTTCTGTGCGGGGTATCTAGTTGGCAATGAGAGCATATATGATGTCGAGTAAACCCGAAGGCTGTTGCGCAAGGATTGGGCATTTTCGGATCAAGCAATGGATCCATAACATGAATCGATAGTTATAGACACTTTTCGACGAACTACTCTTTTTTTCGGTCATTGTTTCCTCTTTTTCGACGGAGGCATAAATGATTTAATGTTCTGGGAAGGCATATTTATACTAAGTCCTTATCTTTACTGATGAAAAAGAAAAAGATAAAAGCCAAAACTGCATTATGACTTAACCATTACGAGTGTGAACGAGAAGTGCACGAACTGAAGAAAGGGGAGAAGAATTAAACATACCATGACTACACCGTACGCATGCACCATATTTCACCTTGCATACATTGCAAACTAATTTCTTTCGCATATCATTTATCTCCCCAATATTCATGATCGGCTCCATCGTCTTTATATCCTCAACATATGCGTCGGGCATCCACAGACTACAGAACAAATGAGCAAACTCCGACGATCCACCTCCCTTAAATTCAACATTCCTGACCACGGGTTTTAACGCTCCACCTGATTTGGGACAAAGAATACAAGGCCTAGACAAAAGTTCTTTACCATCCCCATCAGCCTCGGAACTACCCCTCGACAAACACCGAGAACACAACCATATCCCAACTGGAGCATCTTCAACACCATAACACTTCTGATGAACGTAAACTTTACACGAACCACAGACCAGTAAAGAATTCAAATGTTCACCGGAATCTTCCAAGCAACACAAATGGCAAACAGGTAAACTCTGTCCTACAGAAGGACAAACAACTTTAAGTCTCTCTAATCCAGCTTCACTTCCCAAAAGCTTCCGCTTCTTCGAAGGTCTCTCAGAAGTGATTACTACCTTATTTCTGGCACCCAAGAGCCATTCTAACCCATTTGTAGACGAAGAAGATGATTGAGTATTTAAAGGCTCATTTTCCACTAAATTGTCTTCTTTTTCTTCTGTGGGCAAAATTTCAGCTACCCTAACTTCATTTTCCACTAAATTATCTTCTTCGACTTTTTCTTCTATATTTTCCACCACCACCTCCTCTTTGGGCACTACTTCTTCAACTACCACCTCATCGTAACCACTAACAGTAGCAACAGAAGAATCAACATTCTCATTTACAAATTTAGGCAAAGAAGGAATAGTAAAGTAAGGCTGAGAAGAAGTAACAGAAGAAGACTGACTGACTAAATTCTGAATGTCAGTAAATGTTACTTGCCTAAAATAATCTTCAGTGTCTGACCAAATGTTCTTTTTAACCTTGGATTTCTCAACAGAAGAAGAAGATTTCTTTTGCCCGGCAGACGATTCTGAATGTGATTTTTTGTGCTTTTTACGACTATAAGTAGACCTAGACAAGAAGTCAGCTAACCCAGAAGGAATATTACAAACCCTAGAAACTTCTGCTTCATCTTCAAAAGGGGAACGCTCACAAAGAGCTTTCTGTGCTTGATTATAGTAATCAATTTTGACGTCCTCTGGAGGATCTACCACTAACCCCAACAACGATTGATGATGATTTTTCCTAAAAGTATTACAAGGTTTTTCTTCGGTGCCACAACCTCTATCGTCACCTCTACCCATCATATCTTCCACAAACGTTTGCATCTGCTCATACTATTATTATAACTTCTTCTTCTTCTAGTCATATTAGATTTCTTCTTCTTCTTCCACTGTCCATAACACGAAACCCTAACCCTAATTCGTTTTGATTGTTTTCGATGTGCGGGAGGGAAAAAAGGGGGAAAAAAAGCTAGGCGGTGAGGGGAAGATGATGATGATGATGTGTTCTTGGCTAGGGTTAGGGTTTCTGTTTTTTCTGGTTTTGTTTTTTCTCGGATCCGTCGAAGACCGATTTTTTCTGTTCTTTCGTTCTTCAGTTTGGTTCGCGTTTGATGAGAGAGAAACAGGAATTTTTTTGAGGAGAGAGAGTGGAAAAAAAGGTAAAAATTAAAAAAGAAATAAATTCTTTTTTTGTTTTGTTTTCGTCAGGGGGGCATGAAACGAAGGGGAATTTGTTGTTGGTGGGAAAATAGAAAAAAATCAGTTTGATTAATATGTTTCAGATCTTCGAGATTTATGGAACGGTTCACCTGGAGAGACAGTCCAGATTTTGTTAAACTTATCGGCTGCCGCACCCACTCACCCACTATTCAAACGAGAGAGGTTAACCTTTTTTCTTTTCTTTTTTTTTTTTTTTGAAGAAGAAGAAGGGGGAAAGGGCTCTGCTGAGGCCGATTTTATTAAGCTGCCTCAGTTAGATGAGGTTTCCAGAAATACAAGGGGGTGCCGAATTTTCATCCCACCAACTATTTACATTATGCATAGCATATTGACACAATGAGTGAGCCAAGAAGTTAACAATTTTAGGCACATGTTGGAACTTCACTTCATCAAATAACCCACCAGCATCTTTGATTTTTAAGATTTCCGATCTTATACTCCATGGAATATCTCCTGTTTCACCCAAAACAGCAGCCGTAATCACTGAAGCATCACCTTCAACTACCAATTTACTGAAATTTAGCATGTTTCCTAATTGCATGCCTAGGTAACAGGCCTTTGCTTCTGCCAGCGTAGGAGAAGTTGTTATAAAAGTTGATGAAGCACATCCCAGATACCTTATGTTGTGATCTTTTGCTATTGCACCTGCGGCCCCATTATTCGGAATAAACGCAGTATCAACATTAATCTGGATGAAAGGTGGAGACGGAGGAGTCCATTGTTGAGATGGTTGTTGAGAGATGCAGATGCCTAAGAAATTTTCCATACAAGTATCATAGTCCATAGAATCCTTTTTAACAATACTTGATGCCGAAAAGCTCCCACCAGAGAAAGTGATGTTATTTCTGTTTTTCCAAAGATTCCATAATATACACAGACGTTTAGTGAACTATTGATCCATATTGTCTTCCATCCACTCTATATAAATTTGATGAACATTACCCATATGATGAGAGAAATCAAAGTTCAGGCCTGCCAAGTTAAAAAACTTGCTTGGATTTTTCACACTCAAGAAACGGGTGAATAATTGTTTCCTCGTAATGAGAACAGAATGTGCATGCTGTTTGAATATTATTAACAAATCTGCTGATGTTAGATTTGACTGCAATGCCATTGTTCAACAACTTCCAAACAAACACATGAATCTTAGGCAAGATATGAGAAAAAGACCAGAACTTCTTCCACGGGAAAGCACTGTGCTCGGAATTAGATGGTAGATTATTCATCAACAGTTTATAGCAGGAGTTTGTTGAGAATTTACTTGACGGAGAACAAGTCCATATTAACTTATCTTCCGCTCATCACTTTCACTGCGGTAGATAGAAGAGATATATTGAACGCTTTCCGGTGTGAAGAGTTAATTAAGTAATCCAAGTTCCAGGACCGAGAATTTAAAGTTAACAAATCTACAACCTTGTTAACATTAATATGAGGCGATTCCGGACTGATGATTAAGTGATCACTGTTTTGCTCCAGCCAAGGGTCATCCCATATTTTGACCTTTTTTCCATTCGAAATTTGCCAGAAAACCTTGTTTTCCAGGATATTGCGTACCTCTAGTAAACTGCTCCAAACAGATGTGCATTTATCTGGACATTCTATCGACCAAAAGGAACCATCTTGGATTTACTTTGCAAACAATAATTTCGCCCACATTGCATCCTCATTATCCAAGAATCTCCATGCAAGTTTGCATATCATGGCCAAATTCCTTTGTTCGATGTTGCAGATTCCAAGTCCGCCATTTTCCTTGGCTAGAAAGACCTTCAACCAGTTGATGAAATGTTATTTTCTTTCCTTCGTAGAATGACCATTCTAGTGGGCCATTTCACTTTTTTAAAGGTATCTTACTTAGCCCGTCGAGCCCGTGGGCCATTTCACTTTTTTTCACCTCTCAAACTCTAGTGGTTTAGACAAATTAACTTACCACATATCTTAATTATCGTTGATGATAATTTTAATTAAATCATGTTGTAAACATAAAAAGAAGCGAACGTGTTGACCAAAATTGACATAGAAGTGAGCAGTGAAAGAGGCTTAAAGGAATGGAATGTGTCCAACGAGTTGGCTTATGACAGAAACATGTGGAAATTGGTGATCCACTTACCAGAATCATGACCTAAAGAGTTTGGTTAAGATTTAATTAAGAATAACATTAGAAACTAAGACTTGGTTTGGCGGCTCGGGATCAAGGACGTAGAGCTTAGGATTTTGACCCTTATTAGTGCATAAATTAGTACCCGTTATTTAAATTTTCTATTGTTTATCTTATTTTTCTTTTATTTTTCTGCTTTTGATATTAGTAACTTCGATATGGGTTCTAATTTTTAACCTCTCCCAACTCGTTTGGGACAAACATGCTTGGTATTTGTTGCCGTACAAATCAAATTAGTTCTTTTAATATGAAAATTAAACAAAAAATGAAACATAAAACAAACTAAATTAGATCAAATAAGTGATTCATTTCTATCCTAATATTATGAATAATTTGTCATTATTCTTTTTGATAAGAAGAGAGAATTAGATTGTAGAAGTGCTTTGGGTAAAAAATGATTCTGCTGGAAATGGTAAATTTGGGTGTGCCGTCGAGAAACGAATCTAAACCCTAAACAAATGCAGTGCACGGAAGTACTTTAGATTCGAGAGATCAATCTGTACAATTCTGGCCCAAACCAAGAAATGGTCGTTCCAGTCTTGCTTCGGTCACAAAATGAAGGAGAAGGGTTGATCTTACGAAGGGAAGCGAAGAAGGTGTTGAGATCAGAATGGTTAACTCTGAAGGTGTGGTTGTTTTATGACTTGTATCAGAATGTGGAACTTGCTTGCGGAATGTAAGCTATAAGTTCTTTGTGTTTTCTGGATACTTGTGTTGATAACCGTCCTTGGTTGAAATAGGTTGAAAACCTATTTATATAAGTCATAGTTGAACGCACACTGATCTCATAGGAAGTGGAAGTAGTTGAGTGATGGAGAAGTAGGGATCGTGTAAAAATGTTGAAAACCACGTCCTACTATGAGGGAAGACGGGTCGGTTTACACCCACTACTTCTCTGATGCCACTAACTGTCCGCCTTTCCTAACACTTTCTCATAATGGGCGTGCTGCACGCCGCACGCTGTAAACCGCCAGACCAATACCCTGATGAACATCCCCAGTTTATGACATGTTTGATGTCTCGGGTATTTTCGTAGAAAATATGTAGCAAGTTGCTGAGTGGGTCTTGCTTGCAAGACCTAGTTATTTTGACCAATCACGCGCGAGCTAAGTGGCGGGAGGTCATATGTTACAGGTCAAACCATGAGGTTTTCCACAAGAAATAGCATGTAATGCTTCTTAGGTCAAATAATTAAATTATTTGTGAAATCAATATTTATTAAACATCGTTTGTAATCGATGCATATAATGCATCGCTTTTAAGCAAGCAACTCAAAATAATCGATGCTCATAAAGCATCGCTGTATAAAGTTTGTTTAAATTAGTCGCGAAGCTTAATGTCTCAAAAGGAGCATGACCGGCCATCTTCAGGAAGCTGCCAGGAGCTATTCGTGCACGCCAAAGGTGAGTTGGTCGGTCCTTATAAGAAAGTGATGGCTGGTATCCATTTTGACATCCTATTGGTCGGCCCAAGTTAGATCTAGACCGGTTAAATTGGCTAGCCAAACTGAGTGGCTGAGATGATTTGCGGCAGTTGTTGGCTGCCGTTGAATTCATTCAAGACCCTTGTAGGCAGCGCGACCAGCCACCTTTGGGCAGCCTTTCAGGAGCCGTACAGGTAGGTCATGGCTTGGCTTTGCTTGGCTTGGCCGATCAGTCCTCATGGAAGAGGGATGGCCGGTGATGACGGCGACATCTTATTGGTCGCCTAAAATTAGGTCTAGGCCGGTCGATTCGGCTAGCGAAGTTGGACGGTCGAGATCGTTTTGCGACAGTTATGCGCTGTCGCTGGTCGTAAATAGGTTGTTATGGCTGTGTGGCCAACCTATCTTGAGCTAACGATTTTAGATGTTAGCCGCGGGCAGGGAGTAATTCGATCGAACAGGGTTATAGCCGGGCCGCTGGTGAGCATGTCCGTTCCTTGCCCGTTGATTGGAATTAAATCTAGGCCGATCGATTAGGCCAACGAAGTTGGACGACCATGATTGATTTAAGACTGCCATATGTCGTCTTAATGCCATTGAAACCTTTTTATCCGTGCGGCTAGCCTACTTTTGGCTAACGGTTAGGGTTGTTGTTGACATGCTATAAGAATTCAGATTGGTTGGATTTATAGTGGGGCCTCCAGTGAGTATTATGGAGCTTGTCTGGCTGCGCTGGGAGAGGGCCAGGCTCATCGAATTGGCTGGCCAAAACATATGGTCGTGATCGTTTTGAGACTAACCTGGGCTGCCTATGTTTAATTCCTTAAGGAATCAGGTGTGTCGACCATCCAACTTCCAACTTTAATTAAAAGTGTAGGCGGCGCTTTTGGAGCGATTTGATTGGTCGATGGGAAAGAGGGGCCAGCAAGCAATAATATGGGGCATGGCCAGCCATCCACGGGTAGTGCATGCTAGGGCAAACCGGCCGGCCAAGTGGCATGGCCGTGCCTCCTTTTGCTGCTGCTTTTATTTACCGCAGTTCCTCTTTATTTCTTGTGTTTCCAACTTTGGTAGGATTTTGCTCCTACTAGTCCATTGCGGATCAATTTCCTAGCGTGCCTAGGTTTGGTCTCGACCAATAGGGTTCGAGATATTGTGTCGGCCGCAAAAAAGACCTAAATTTTGTAAATCAATAAAATTAGGCTAGAAAGATTGAATTCTGTGAGCTGGCATGGAATCAATCAATTTCTGGTGAATTTTGTGCGTTCATACAAAATCACTAATTATGTTTCAGAGGGCAGCATAACTTTGCGTGCCTCTAATTGAGTACTTTCATGCATATCTTAATCCTAACACTTCGGGAAATTCATGCTACTCAGCTGCGAGTGAACATTAATTGTCATGCCATGTCAACATCAAGAGTCCGGCTGGGGAACATGGCATAGAACAAGTACTCGACAGGCCATGTGATGTGAATTCAATGATGTTGTAGTAATAGTTCGTTCAAGACTTGTGAAAGCAATAAAATTTAGACTTAATGAAACTTAAAAATAAACAAAACTTAATTCAAAATTTGATTTCAAGATATTAAAATAGACCAAGGCTTCAGATTCCACTATTCCTTCTAGCTGATAGTTGATTGGTTTATAATGATATTTCAAGAATTATTATTAAGCTCTTTTTTCGTTAATTCACTATTAATCTTTAAGGTGTCCAAATATTAAATTGTAATCCCTAAGCATGAATTATCAAAGAATTGATTCTAAACATAACACATCGAATTGATTCACAACTAATTAAGAAAACCAATTTTATCTTTATGTTGATCCTAGTGAATTAAATAAAATAAATAATTAAAGAAATTGTAAAAGAGATTACCAATCAAGAATGAGTGAATAGTTTCCTCCTTTGCCTTGATCACTGGGTACTTAGCCTCTCATCATGTTGGAAACACGCTCAAAAGTTGATTTCATTGCTCAAAGTGTTTACAAATGATGAAAAATGGGAAAAATGATTAAAATCTGGTTTGTAACAAATATTTGTTACAAACAGAACTGTTACAGAGAATGATAAATATGAACTGTCGTTGGCACTGTAGCATAAACGACTGTCGCATGTGCGTCTTATGTTCTTGGTGTTCTTCACAGCAGCAGAAATGGTGATTCTTCTGCAACTCGACTTTCTCACCTTTGTAATCTCCCAAACTCTCTGTGTAGCTTTTTAAGACATCCCAACACCTCGTTTGTACCCAACAGCCCCTCCATATATCTGTAATTAATCGAGTACATGCAAAATATTTTCCCTTTACTCTCACGGGAATTACCGAGATTTCCTTCCTTTTTTTTCTCTTCACGCGTTTGCTGATGTCGACATACTCTCAGGGCATTGATTTCACGTTCTAGCAGAAGTAAAACTTTTTTTATCCACACGCCAATTACCAAATATAACCATATGACTTGGGATAGAATGAGAATATCCGAGATATTCTCATGACTGGTTGTTTGCTAGAATTCCCTATTTCTTCGAATCCAACTAACTTACCTTTCCTGTTTGGAAATAACAGGATAGTAGCAATCCAATCCCGTGTCAAAATCCTAGAAAATCTCTCCCTAACTCATTCCAGAAATTTTTGCAGGTGATAGATTTATTTTCCCACCAAAACCAGACTCTTAAACCGTGATGAAGAGAGTGCCCCTAACCAAACCATGGGTGCGAATAGCAGGTGGCGCCCTGGGGTGCAAATTGTGAAGAAGATGCCCCTTAGTAACTGGGTGCCCCTTATCCAACCTGGGATTCCATTTAGCACTTGTCCTCCGGCGGTGCTCCGAGTAATTTTTTAGAGCCGATTTTTCCAAAAATGTTTATTTCCCAAAAAATACCTACAAACACAAAAAACACCATAATAGTACAAAATCGAGTACCAACAATATAGAAAAATGAGGACAATTTAGACACAAAAATGTGTCTATCAAATACCCCCAAACTTATTATTTGCTAATCCTCGAGCAAATCTAATCTAGAAAATAAAATCCTAACTCACTGTCGCAGGCATCACGGCTACACTTAGCACGTGCAGCAAGGCGTTAAACCGCTAGGTGGCCCTAGCGGCCGAGTGTTCTCTCGGGAGGGTTTACAAGAGGTGTACCCACAAAACCTTTACTCCAGACCCTAGCTATCTACGCAGAACCTTGAAAGGCACTAAAGAATCTCCTTGGTTGGCATACAATCATTGACTATAGGAGGAAGTACCCTGATGCGAAATTCCAATTGTTGTACACGAGTTTGCACTCAAGCATACTAAAATTCATATATAAGTGACAGATCTGTACTCAGATAGTCGCACTATGGACATCAATATCCGGAGTCAAACCAATCACATGAAAAGATCAAGAAGATGGATATAGAGAAAAACATAGATGGTTTTAAGGTGAACGGTGTTTCCCATATCTGTTTGAAGGCCTCTGCCAAGATGAACCCATCCTAATGGACTGAGATATCGGTCTGACTAATATCAACACAACTGACATATACAAGGGGACCAGCGGTCGATAATCCTAACTCTAGGTTAACACAACTGGCATATACAAGGGAACCAGCGGTCGACTTTATTGAATTTATTCCGGTTGGTCTGATGGTCTGGTCTCAATTTCTTTCTTTTTTCTTTTTTTTCATTCATTTTTTTTTCCATTGGGTATCTCAATCACTCTATTTCACCCTAGCAATAGTAACAACTTAAATCGTGTGCCCCACCAAATCACTTAAAAGAAAAGAAAAATAAAAACAGAAGGTGAAAAGGACTCAACGAGATATGGCGAAACTACCATGTTATTTCTAACACCTGAGCTTTGTGCTTTTATGAATAGAGTCTATAGACGTTTCCATCCACTCAGATTGGTTCCTCAACTCCTACAACCAAGATGTTTCCATCCACTTAGATTGGTTAGTGCCAACCTTAATAAGCATAAATTTCTAGGTTCTGGAGTTTATTTATTGCAACTAAAAGCTAACAAAAAGTTTTTTCCCCACCCCCAAACTTAAATCTAACATTATCCTTAATGTTTCTAATGAAAAAGCAATACCAAAAAGTAAAGTAACACGAGGAATCAATAAAGAGAGAAGTCGGAAAGATAGTACCTGGGTAAAGCGTAACAATCCTTCTACGGAGATTAAGGAAGAAAATAATATACAACATACAAACCGCCTTGATGGTCAATCAAGGGTAAACAAGGTCCTCCGGAGGGACCTCCTCAACATCACCTGTAGGAAAGGGATCTAAAAAGGGTTTCAATCTCTGACCGTTAACCTTCGAAGAACTACTACCATCTGGTGTCTCGATCTCAACAGCTCCATGAGGAAAGACAGTAAAAGGACCCGTCCACCGAGAACGTAACTTCCCAGGGAAAAGATGCAAGCGGGTATCATACAGAAGAACTTTTTGACCTGGAGAAAATGACTTTCTTAAAATATTTCTATCATGCACAAGTTTCATTTTGTTCTTATACTCCTTAGCACCATCGTATGCATCTCTACGAATCTCTTCCAACTCATTGAGCTGGAGTTTCCTATGGGCTCCTGCCTTGTCAAGTGAAAAAATTAGCTGCTTAACAGCCCAATATGCTCTATGTTCTAACTCAACAGGTAAGTGACATGCCTTGCCATATACAATTCGATAAGGTGACATTCCAATGGGGGTCTTAAACGCAGTACGGTAAGCCCATAAGGCATCAATAAGCCTAAATGACCAGTCTTTCCGATTTGGATTAACTGTTTTCTCTAATATACGTTTTATCTCCCTATTGGAAACCTCTACTTGACCACTAGTATGTGGATGATACGGGGTAGCTACCTTATGTGTAATACCATATTTCTTCATCAAAAGCCTAAAAGGTCCATTACAAAAGTGCAACCCTCCATCACTAATTATAGCTCGCGGTGTACCAAAATGTGTAAGTATATTATCTTTCAAGAACTCAATCACAACCCTATGGTCATTGGTCTTACACGCAACCGCCTCAATCCACTTAGAGACATAGTCTACAACGACAAGGATGTATAAGTTACCAAAAGAATTAGGAAACGGACCCATAAAGTCAATACCCCACACATCAAAGACCTCAACAACTAAAATAGGGTTCAAGGGCATCATGTTCCTACGGGAAATGGTTCCTAATTTCTGGTAAGTAACACAGTAACTGTGGGAGTCATTAAACAACGAAGGCCAATAGAATCCACACTGCAATATCTTAGCAGCGGTCTTATTAGCACTAAAGTGACCCCCACAAGAATGATCATGACAAAAGGAAATAATACTGGACTGGTCACTCTCAGGTATACATCTCCTAATAATCTGGTCTGGACAATACTTAAATAAATAAGGATCATCCCAAAAGAAGTGCTTAACTTCGGCTAAAAACCTAGAACGATCTTGTTTACCCCAATGTTGGGGCATTCAACCAGTAACAAGATAGTTCACTATATACGCATACCAAGGTAATTGGGTAACAAAGAACAATTGTTCATCAGGAAACTATCCCTAACAGGAGGAGAATCATCAGGGGTATCCACAACAAGCCTAGACAAGTGGTCTGCTACTACATTTTCTGCACCTTTTTTGTCTCTAATGTCTAAGGAAAATTCATGTAACAAGAGAATCCATCTAATCAATTTTTGTTTAGTATCCTTCTTGGAAAGAAGATACTTTAAAGCAGCATGATCAGTAAAGATTATGACCTTAGAACCTAAGAGATAGGGTCTAAACTTGTCTAAGGCAAACACAATGGCTAACAGTTCCTTCTCTGTAGTGGTATAGTTCAACTGGGCATCATTCAGAGTTTTGCTAGCATATTAAATCACATGAAGTAATTTGTTTTCTCGCTGACCTAGCACAACACCAATAGCATAATCTGAAGCATCACACATGATCTCAAAGGGTAGGTTCCAGTTGGGTGCCTGGACTATGGGGGCGGTAGTGAGTAAATTTTTAAGCTTCTCAAAAGCCTCTAAACAAGCATCATCAAAGACAAACTTAACATCTTTTGCAAGCAAATTGCAAAGAGGTCTAGAAATCAAGCTAAAATCCTTAATGAATCGGCGATAAAAACCTGCATGCCCTAAGAATGACCTAATATCTCTTACGGTTTTTGGGATCTGTAAAGTCTTAATAAGGTCAACTTTGGCTTTATCTACCTCTATACCCTTAGAAGATACGTTATGCCCTAAAACAATTCCTGAACTAACCATGAAATGACATTTCTCCCAATTAAGCACTAGATTCTTTTCCTTACACCTAGTCAACACTAATGACAAATGATGCAAGCACTCATCAAAAGACGAACCAAACACTAAAAAATCATCCATAAAGACCTCTATGAACCGTTCTACCATATCTGAAAATATGCTCATCATGCAACGCTGAAAAGTCGCAGGGGCGTTACATAGCCCAAAAGGCATGCGTCTATATGCAAAGGTACCAAAGGGACAGGTAAAAGTGGTTTTCTCCTGGTCTTCTGGGGCAATAACAATCTGATTATAACCAGAGTAGCCATCTAAAAAGCAATAGTGACTATGACCTGATAATCGCTCTAGCATTTGGTCGATGAAGGGAAGGATAAAGTGATCCTTCCTAGTGACCTTGTTCAATTTCCTATAGTCAATACAAACACGCAAACCCGTGGTCACTCGGGTTGGGATTAATTCATTGTTATCATTCTGGACTACAGTAATACCGGATTTCTTAGGAACAACCTGAACGGGGCTGACCCACTTACTGTCTGAAATGGGGTAGATAATGCCTGCTAGTAACAACTTAAGAACCTCGGTTCGAATTACTTCTTTCATATTAGGGTTTAGTCGACGTTGCATCTCCCTAGAAGGTTTGGTATCGTATTCTAAATAAATTTGATGCATACAAACAGTATGACTTATACCCTTAATGTCTGCTATGGTCCACCCTAAAGCTTCCTTGTTGTTTTGAAAGACGGTTACTAGCCTACTTTACTGATCACTATCCAAATCGGATGCTACAATTACATGTAAAGTTTTAGATGGGCCTAAAAACACATACTTCAGGGTATCTGGTAATGGTTTAAGGTCCAACTTAGGAGGCTCTTCTAAAGAAGGAACTAGGGCAGACTTAGAAACTGGTAGTGGTTCGAACTTAGGTTTTTATCCATTACTAGTATCTGACAAAGGGGCTGAATCTAACAAAGCATTCACCTCATTAATCACATTATCATCATTAAAATCAATCCCAAAGTGAGCTAGGCATTTCTTTAATGTATCTTCTAACAAAGTGTTTGGTAATGACTCCTCGACTAATGTTCCTATCATGTTTACCTCTTCTATGCTCGAGTCATCTAGTTCAGAGGGTAGCTTACTAATATTAAAAATGTTCAGCTCAATAGTCATATTACTAAAAGACAAATTCATAATACCATTTCGACAGTTGATGATCGCATTGGATGTAGCTAAAAACGGGCGACCTATAATTACCGGTATCTGGTTTTATGGGTCAGGGATAGGTTGGGTATCTAGGATAACAAAATCCACTGGATAAATAAACTTGTCGACCTCTATAAGAACATCCTTGATCACACCATGAGGAATTTTAACGGACCTATTAGATAACTGAAGTGTTATCTGGGTAGGTTTCATCTCACCAAGTCCTAGCTTATAGTACACATGGTATGGGAGTAAGTTCACACTGGCTCCTAAGTCAAGCAACGCTTTCTCAACACGGTATTTACCTATTATGCAAGAAATGGTAGGGGACCATGGGTCTTTATACTTAGGAGTAGTGGTATCTGAATAATAGAACTCACATGACTAGCTAGAAAGGCCTTCTTTTGTATACTAAGTTTTCGCTTTCGCGTACACATATCCTTAAGAAACTTGGTATAAGCGGGAATCTGCTTAATTGCATCTAATAATGGAAGGTTGATAGTCACTCGGGAACAAAGCCGGACTCATCAGGACCCTCATTGGTCTCTTTAGAGACTCTATCAGTCTCTTCATTTTCTGGCTCAGAAGGGTGAACTACAGCATGTTCACTTTCAGGCATATCAACTTTCTTTCCACTCCTAAGGGTTGTAACAATATTCACATGATTGTAAGATTTCTCTCCTTTAGGATTAGGATCAGTATGACTAGGGAACCTTCCGTTCTCTCTCTCACTTATAATCTTAGCTATTTGGCCGACTTGAAGTTCTAATTTAGAAAGAGTCTGGGCATTATTCTGCAAACTCTGCCTGGTTTCTTGTTGAAAGCTAAGGTGGTTATTTGACAACATTTCATGGTTCTTTGCTAACATAGTAAGAGTTTCTTCTAAGCTAGAGATCTTTTTCTCAGAACGGTTCTGAAACTGGGTTTGACCTGAAGGGTTCTTATTATAACCAAAAACTGGGGGAGGCTGAGAATTACTAGATTGACCTTGATTCTGGCCCTTAGACCAAGAGAAATTAGGGTGGTTTCTCCAACCATGTAACACCCCGATTTTCGGGTCCGGATCCTGCCCGGATCCCATGCCCGAAAACCCGAAGTGCTACTTCGATATCATAGCCGAAGCCCAAGCTCATTAAATAATTTATTTGGGCTTATTTAATTTATGTTCATGTTACCATTTCTGTCGCAGCGGAATACTTAGAAAATTATTTAGGAAAATCTAAGCGTTGATTTAACCTAATTTTAAAGCCACCGGAAACAAAACACATTTTGGTTCTCATATAAAAATATCAACACCGTTCAAGTCTTAGGATTTAATTAATAAGAAACGATTTCAAATTGTAAAACTGAAAACAGACAAAGGTAGATTCCTAGAATTTTACAGGATTCATACGAGTTCCAAAATTCATGATATTTATATAGTTTAATACAAACTTTATATACTATTAGTTATTAATTTTCCAGGATTTTTATATGAAGTTAAGTATTATATGACCTCGGTCAAACAAGAAGTTGACCAGCACCTCTTTTATACCCAACAGCCCCTCCATATCTCTGTAATTAATCGAGTACATGCAAAATATTTTCCCTTTACTCTCATGGGAATTACCGAGATTTCCTTTCTTTTTCTTCTCTTCACGCGTTTGCTGATGCCGACATACTCTTAGGGCATTGATTTCACGTTCCAGCAGAAGTAAAACTCTTTCTATCCACACGCCAATTACCAAATATAGCCATATGACTCGGGACAGAATGAGAATATCCGAGATACTCTCATGACTGGTTGTGTGATGGAATTCCCTATTTCTTCGAATCCAACTAACTTACCTTTCCTTTTTGGAAATAACAGGATAGTAGCAATCCAATCCCGTGTCAAAATCCTAGAAAATCTCTCCCTAACTCATTCCAGAAATGTTCGCAGGTGACAGATTTATTTTCCCGCCCAAACAAGACTCTTAAACCGTGATGAAGAGAGGACCCCTAACCAAACCATGGGTGCGAATAGCAGGTGGCGCCCTGGGGTGCAAATAGTGAAGAAGGTACCCTTTAGTAACTGGGTGCCCCTTATCCAATCTGAGAGTCCGTTTAGCACTTGTCCTCCGGGGGTGCTTTGAGTAATTTTTTCGATCCGATTTTTCCAAAATTGTTTATTTTCCAAAAAATACCTACAAACACAAAAAACACCATAATAAGTACAAAATCGAGTACCAACAATATAAAAAAATGAGGACAATTTAGACACAAAAATGTGTCTATCACCATGCATTAGTGAGTAATGCAGGAAGGAGATAAAATTTATAGAATATTTGGGATTGTTGCGGCACACACCATTCTGGATAAATTTTATATATAAATATACTAATTGCTCAATACATATGTGAGTAAAGAGGCCTAAACACTCATTACTTTTAAATGGTGTTGTTTCTTTGCAGAACGATGGCACATTAAATACAGGGTTTCACAATTTTAGCCCTGAACTAAAAACCACCATTAACATTAAGTCCCCTGCTTAGTACGTAACAGTGACATTGTTGCGGGTTAAGCACTAGATGGTGATAGTCAAGAAAATTTACGAGAAAAGTTTGACACACGTTACCAGGATATAGGCCAGTTTTGTCTTTGAGCAAGAAACGTTTGATGAAGCATTAAGGCGCGCAGTGATCGTCCTCCTAGCATACGCACATTATCTCTAGGTAGATAAGCATCTAATCGGTTGATATCCCGTGTCTAAAGCTTCTATACATGGCAGATAGAGAGTCATTTCCCTTCCTGGATCTTGCCAATTTGCGGAATATAAATGGAAGCACTTGAGCCTTTCTTTTCATACTAATCCTCACTGAGTTGCACTTTTCTTCTTTCCATGTACGTGCTTCGTATTCTCTTGTAGGATTTTTTTTTTTAGAATGTTCGCCGTGTCAGTTGTTGACATAACCGTAACGCTTTTCTGCAGTGTATGATGAAAACTCCTGGTGATGATTATTCCTCTAACTCCCCAGAGAAGGATTTTGGAGTTAACAATCCCAGGATAACCGCATTCGAAGAGGTGTTGGCTAAGATAGATCGTCCGTTTTGTGAAGCCGGTCGGGTTATATAGGGTATGTCCCTCGTACATCTGAGAATCGTTCGAGAGCGCGTCCAAGCTTTTCTTGCTTCGGTTAGCATGGAGGAAAAGTGGAGACATGATGAAGCATCTTATCCAACAAGCGCCAGGGCTGAAAGATTTGCGGCTCGGCTAAAGCGACGAAGCATTGAGCATGAGCAGCCTCCAAGTGAAAATAAACATGATTACTCTATTCATAACAGCGTCATAATTCTCGACTCTGATGTGGACGAACCGGAGCATCCTCAAAAGGATGTTGGAGCAGTTTCTGAAAAGGATGTCGGAGAAGCTTCCGAAGAGTATATAGGAGCGGCCTCTGATGAAGATGTTGAAGCGCCTTTCGCGGAAGAGGTTGAAGCAGCTTCCGAAAGGGAGGTTGAGGCGGCTTCTGGAGAGGATGTAGGAGCGGCTTATGAAAAAGATGTTGAAGCAGCTTCAAAAGAGGACTTGATCGAATTTTGATAGTGGTAAGAATGAGTTCGTAAGACTTGTGAAAGCAATTGAATTTAGATTTATTTAAACTAAAAGTAGAGAAAATTTAAATCCAAATTTGTTTTTTTTAGAGTGAAAATAACCAAGACACTAGATTCCACTATTACACATGAATAAATGATGATAAAAATTCCAAAACTCTAATTATTTTTTAAAATCTCTTTTTCTTAATTCACAAATTATCAAGCATATTCTCAAACATTAATTGTATCCCTTAAGCATAGATTTTCTAACCAAAGCATAACCTATCTAATTGAATCACAACTAATTAGGAAAAATTATGCAAACAATTAAAATTCTACAAAGTAGTGATTGAGTGAATTATAAAATACAAATTAGAGAAAAATAGAATAGTTACCAATTATTCATGCATAAATAGCTTCCTCCGTGCCTTGATTACACGAGAATTAGCTCATCATTATCATGGAAACATGCTCAAAATTCATCTTTATTAATGCTCAAAAATGGTTCACAAATGATGAAATGGGAGAAAAATGAATAAAATCGGGTTTTGTAACACTTATATTTGTTACAAAATCAATTGTTACAGAAAACGATAAAGGAATACCGTCACTGGCACTGTTGAAGAACGACGGTCTTTAAGGGTCTTATGTTCTTCGTACCTTCTTCACCAGCAGAAAGATTGTTTTTCCTGCAACTTCTATTTTCCGATTCTGTGCTGCTCCCAACTGCTCCCAATTATCTCTTCTCCACAGTGAGACCCCAATCAACCTATTTATATC
Source organism: Papaver atlanticum (assembly GCA_023531105.1). Taxonomy (NCBI): domain Eukaryota; kingdom Viridiplantae; phylum Streptophyta; class Magnoliopsida; order Ranunculales; family Papaveraceae; genus Papaver; species Papaver atlanticum. The sequence goes on from JAJJMB010000948.1 coordinate 7,257,903, forward strand.
AACCAACACCAAGAAATCTCACTAATAAATCCAAAATATTTTCTTTTACTCGGGGATGATATTTACGTGATTCTTCCCTTGTTTATCTCCTCCACGCATCTGTTTTATCTCCACACACTTCTTGAACGCTGAAAAGATGTTAAACTCGCTCTAATCTTCACGCAATCTTCCACATAATCTCATCGACACGTGATATTCTCGTTTCTCCCTGTTTTCTTCTTGCGGATTCCTCAGCCAAATTCGGTCGAACCTAAATCCCAAAACATGTTTGTTAGGTCATATAACAACTACCCATAAGAAATCAGCCCTTTAGTCTCTTCATAACATTATCAAAAATCGATCGACCCAACTGCCAGTGAAAAAAAGAAATTTCCCGCCAAAAATCCATTTTCAAATGATGAAGATGGGTGCTAAAGATGAATTTGGGCTACACATAGCCATGGGTGCCCCTTATCCGCTATTGGAGTCCGTATAACACTTGTCCCTTGGGGTGCATTTAGACAACTTTTCGAGCCGATTTTTCCAAAAATGTTTATTCCCTAAAAATACCTACACACACACAAAATACCATAATAAGTACAAAAATGGGTACTAACAATATATACAATAGAGATGAAAATAGACACATAAATGTGTCTATCAGGACTCCAGTGGAGGCGCCATTAATCCCGATGTTAATGCTGATAACTATATTTTCCACTTTGTTTATATTCTTTTGTCAGAGCATAGCTCGGTTGAACCCACCAAGCGTTGGTATGCCAAGTTTGGTTGTCATATTTTAGTGAACCAAAACTCATTTAAAGAGTCGCTTGATTATTTACTAAAGTCAACTTCGTCTAGGTTAGCTAGAAAGTTATTAGCTATGAGCCATACAAGTATTACTCGAAGACTTGAAGAATGTGAAGAAGTAAAGAGCTACAACGACGACATCATCCTTCCTCTTGAGGTTAGTAATATTTTGACTTGAACTGTTTCATTCCTAACGTATCTTTCAAGTCGTGCTATATTGAAAACATAACTGCGAAGTTGTGAATGATTATACTCTAGTTAGACGTAGTATTAAGGAATTACAATAAGAAGTATAACGCCTATCTTTTGAACTTTGTATATAAGACATCGACATAATCGTATGAATGCTATTGTGATTATGTATGGGTATGGGTAAAGATTTCGTCCTAGGAAATAATGTTTTACATTCATTTGAAGGAAGTACATTCATAAACTTGTTTTGTGAATCAAAAGGGAAATCGCTAAGCTTATTGGTATTGTTATTCATTGCAAATCTTTGGATTACCAATATGTGTGTTTAGTATAACCGCTCATAACTTGTTTATGTATCCTTGTAAAACTAATCACAATGCCTGACTTATGTATCGGTATGACTTTTATTAGTGAAACCAATCTTAAGTAATCACCTAAGATGGTATGATCGATATTTGTAATTGGTGTGATCAATTCTTGTCATTGGGTAACCGATCCTAGTACTTGGTGTGACCGATCACAAGAGAATGTGTAATCGACTCTTGTAGTAGGTTAACAAGTCTTAGTAAATTGGTGTAACCGATCCTATGACTTGTGTAAATATCGATCACACCAATGACTATAATTGATCACACCAGTGACTAGAATCGATCACACCAATGACTAGAATTGATCACACCAATGACTAGAATTGATCACACCAATTACAAATATCGATCATACCATCTTAGGTGATTACTTAAGATTGGTTTCACTAATAAAAGTCATACCGATACATAAGTCAGGCTTTGTGATTAGTTTTACCAAGATACATAAACAAGTTATGAGCGGTTATACTAAACACACATATTGGTAATCCAAAGATTTGCAATGAATAACAATACCAATAAGCCTAGCGATTTCCCTTTCGATTCACAAAACAAGTTTATGAATGTACTTCCTTTAAACGAATGTAAAACATTGTTTCCTAGGACGAAATCTTCATCCATACCCATACATAATCACAATAGCATTCATACGATTATGTCGATGTCTTATATACGAAGTTCAAAAGATAGGCGTTATACTTCGTATTGTAATTCCTTAATACTACGTCTAACTAGAGTATAATTATTCACAGCTTCGTAGTTATGTTTTCAATATAGCACGACTTGAAAGATACGTTAGGAATGAAACAGTTCAAGTTAAAATATTATTAACCTCAAGAGGAAGGATGATGTCGTCGTTGTAGCTATTTACTTCTTCACATTCTTCAAGTCTTCGAGTAATACTTGTATGTCTCTTATCCTAATAACTTTCTAGCTAACCTATACGAAGTTGACTCTAGTAAATAATCAAGGGACTCTTTAAATGAGTTTTGGTTCACTAAAATATGACAACCAAACTTGGCATACCAACGCTTGGTGGGTTCAATCGAGCTATGCTCTAACACAAGCTAATATCTTTCAACCGTTAGATCGAACTTAGCTTGTTATACACACATGAAATGTAACTTCATTCATGAAAAGACGAGGGTACCCAAATATACCTCAATCTAAAACTTTTCCACATATAAGTCCTTTTTCCGAAAGTGATTGTCTATGGACTGAGTCAAGACAATACAACTAATCGGTTCACACTTCGTGTGATCGTCTATGGATACTAGATCGAGACAATACGACAACGAAGTATGTTTACTTGATAAAAGGTTCGGACTTAACCAAACACAATAGGATTACTATCAAGTAAATAGGAATTAACGTTTGTGTATTTTACTTCTAATTATAATAAAAACAATTATAATTGCGGAAATAGAAAAGTAAAAGACATAGCAAGATTTTGTTAACGAGGAAACCGCAAATGCAGAAAACCCCCGGGATCTTGTTTAGAATTAAATATTCTCAGGATTAAGCCGCTATACAAAATCAAACCACCTTCGTATAGTTGAGACCAAGCAACTAAACCTATAGTTAACCTAGTTCCGTCTGTATTCCCACGCCTCCGACTTGTAATAAGTCACGTACTTGGAACAATTCCTTTTGTTCGTATTCCAAACAGTAAAGGAACAACAAATCTGTGTGGTATCAACTCTTTTCAACCAAGTGATGTGAGTTCGACAAAAGCTCTTCTGTTTATCTCAAATAAACTCCTTTGTCAGGTTCTTAGATCTATCTTATCAACAACTACCAAAGTAATTGTTAAGATTTTGCAATCAATACTTTTAATCACAAAGAATTATATTGATGCCGATCTACACAACTAATCAATCCAATCTACCACAAGGATAAACCGATTATAGTTGGATCCTCTTTTACCGAAACAAGTATTGTGAACACCAAAGATTATGAACCCAAATCAGAAATCTTCAAAGTCTTCTTTGTCTTCAAATCTTCTTTAATCTTCAATCAGCACCTGCACACAATCAACTTGAATCTCTTGTGATCAATCACGCACAGAACGAAATCTGTTAACAATGGATTATCACAAGATGTCTTTAGATCTACAAAAAGTTTAAAGATCCCCGTCGAAACTTCGATCTAGTTTGAGTGAATCTTATATCAGAAGAGAAGATTCTCAAGCATAAACAAACTAGGTGCAATCAAAGTTCAACCACCGTTAGTCAATCAAATCAATCGAAAACAAAAGATAAACCGCAATTATCTAGTTTCCCACCAACGGTACTAATAGAGCTTTTCAATCCCAAAGAAGTCTTTAAACTGAGTGGCCGTAAGAGATTTCGCCTAATTAGGTTACTTTTCTCTCCGAATAGGTGGCTCCACCAGTAAAAACACAACTGAGGTAGTTTTACTGGCTCTGAGGATTAGTTTGCTCAAAATGCAAACTTTGATATTTATAGACAAGGAAGTTTGGACACCAAGGAATTTCCAAAACCGAAAATATTCTCAAGATATGCAATATATTCCAAATTCGGTTTCCATAATTCCTGGAATTGCTTTGTCCAAATATTGACCGAAAATCTCTTAGAAAATTTCCAACTAGTAAATGCACATTACTGATTTTCATTTTTCCAAAAATTAAATTAACAACCTTAAATAAAAGATTCTCAATTTATTTTTCGATCCGGGATTTTTCCTTTAGCTATTAAGGAATATCTTTGAACAATAAAAGATAAGCGTTACTGCACATGTTCAAAGTATGTCGACATCCTTACTTTGTAAGTCCTCTTTCATACTTACAATATTGAAACCGATTTGCCACACTTCCAAACAAGTTTAGAATTGGTTCATCTGACTTTCTAGAACTACGTGATTGATCAAGAACACTCAATCACCAAACATGGGTTTCACGGTTCTACCAAAACAAGTTTCGGTTCTACCTCCATGTGGGTACTGGATTTAGTCACACTAGCTTTCCAAAAATTCGGTTGACTAGGTACTAGGATCGGTTCCCACATATATATGGTATCTAACAGGTACTTGTTGCACATGTCCATAGGATCGGTTCCCCTTTGCCTAAAAACGTGTTGCATATGTCCATAGGATCGGTTCCCCTTTCTACTAAAAACTTGCTGCACCTCATACAAGGATCGATTCCCCCTTTGTGATAGGTTGCACCTCTTACTAGGATCGGTTCTCCTTTACCCAGAGTTGGTCATACCAATAACACTAAATCGATCATACCATCTCAGGTGATTACTTAAGATCGGTTTCACTAATAAAAGTCATACCAATACAAAAGTCAGGCCTTTGTGAATAGTTTTACCAAGAACATAAATAAGTCATGAGCGGTTATACTAATCACACATATTGGTAGTTCAAAAGATATGCAATGAATAACAATACCAATAAAGCCTAGCGATTTCCCTTTCGATTCACAAAACAAGTTCATGAATTTACTTCCTTTAAACAAATGTAAAACATTGTTTCCTAGGATGAAATCTTCACCTTATACCCATACATAATCACAATAGCATTCAAACGATTATGTCGATATCTTATATACAAAGTTTAATAGTTAAGCAATAAACCTCTTATTGTACTCCTTAATACTACGTCTAACTAGAGTGTAATCATTCATGCTTCGCAGTTATGTTTTCAATATGCACGACTTGAAAGATATGATAGGGAATGAAACAGTTCAAGTCAAATATCACTAACCTCAAGTGGAAGGATGATGTTGTCGTTGTAGCTCCTTACTTCTTCACTTCTTCAAGTCTTCGCAATACTTGTAATGTTTCATATCCTAATACTTTCAAGCTAACCTATACGAAGTTGACTCTAGTACATAATCAAGTGACTCTTTAAATGAGTTTTGGCTCACTAAAATATGACAACCAAACTTGACATACCAACGCTTGGTGGGTTCAACCGAGCTATGCTCTAACAATCTCCCTCTTTGTCAATTTTAGTGACAAAACTCTTACATCATATGGATAAACAAATTACAAAAATTCATTATACACATATGCTTGATTCCAAGTTCAACAGCACAAAACCTGCATTAAATTCAATCCTTAAATGCCGCTGCTGACATTATAATAACAAAGATAATACTCCCCCTAAAGGTAAGATAGGTAGATTTTCAATCCGCACGTCTTTGTTATTTTCATGTAGTTCCTCATAACTACATATCATATGGTATGTGACTCCCCCTTAGTCTATGCTTTCACTCTTTTCGTTAGAATAAACGTTTTAGCACAAATGTCCTTTCCCTTAGTGATACCAACTCACAACAAGTCAATATCACTTGTTTACTCCATATATTTCTCCACCTTTTTGTCACAAAATGACAAAGAAACGAAAAAATTAAGGACAAACCGAAAGGATCTTACAAATCTCACAAAGATAATTTTCAAACCTATAAGAGTTGAGCACGAGGGTTTTACACACCATTTTAGATAACCAATATCAAAACCGAAACTACAAGTAATTTGGTTTTAACATGTTATCTAGGAAACAATTGCCCGAAGCAATTTTCCCTAATAGTTTAGCACATCAAAAATCGACTAAGCCCCTTAGTTCCTTTGCTAAACCAATTGTACAAATACAATCGCTTGTTCGATAAGACTAAAATAAAGATCAGAATTAACTTTACTTTTCTCATCAGGCTCTAATTATTCTCAAAAATAACTTAGACCTTTCACTTTTAAACAAGACAAATACTAGGTTAGTTAACTAGTAATTCTAGTTAAGGCATTCGGTTAGACTTGAATAACCGAAACCTTCACATTTGATAAGTCTAACTAAGATCCGAAGAACTTAGTTTCTCTTATCCGGAAATCACTTGGACTAAACAAATGATCCCGAAACACTTTTTTTAAGCCATAAATAATCCATACAAACCAAATAAATCAACTTGCATAATCATTTATCTTGACCGGAAGCAATTGAAACAAACATAGACATTATAGCACCGCAATTGCACTGAACTTTTGTAAGCCTAAACAATTGATACCAAACAATAATGAAAGATAACAATAGTTTTTCTTAACCGGAAACAATTGAATCACAATCAAACATCCATACACAAATAATGGAATAAAACATCAATTGTACCGAAATTTTGTTAAGCAAAAGTAATAGATATATGCAATAAAATCAGGCTTTTCTTAAACAGGAAAATGATTAGCTAGCAAAGTTGTTACCTCAAATTTCGCATCCTCTTCTCCAATATGTTTGCATATTCTTTCCAGGGAGAATTGATACCGAAATATCATTATGTTGTCATCCTAATGCAAAACAAAAGAATAACAACAACCAACCTTTACCAGAGAACGGTTGAAAACCGGTTTTTAACTATTGCAAGCAAAAGTTGAAAACCCCGAAACACATATGCTTTTATGCCAAACCAAACGATTCAACATATTGTGACTTTTTCACATATTGTTTCAATCAGAACCCCACATGATCCTTTGATAAAGCCTACCAACATGGGCTAGAACTTAATCCTGCTAAACCAAAAAGTCACCCAAACCATAAGGGTCCACAACATATGAGATCGAATATCAAGGTTAGAAAATCGAAATCAAACATCCCATAAACATAGTAATGATAATTTTTATAGTACTGAAATTAAAATACTAACAACATTATACTGTTACACATAAAACCAGAACACAATTTTAAAGTTTTACAATACTTAAAACAAAATGTTCAAAAGATAAAGCAGTCTTATGGTTACAACAAGAACCAAACAGATTTAGACAAGAGTCTAAGAGCTTGAACTGGCGTCACTCAAGCCAAAGTCTTCTTCAGACTCTGTATCCTTATAATCATCAGCAATCAGGGAGAGGTCTGATGCAAGTTCTGGATGCTTGAGAGATGCAAAGCTGACTTGGCGCTCCAGATAATCATTCCTCCTACTGAGCCTTCGATAGAATGTCTCAAGATCAACATCTTGCATAGAAGCACCGGGACCATCACTTGAGTTGGTCTTGGTATGACTTTGTCCCCTCATTCTGTTGACGATGGAGTGATTATGAGCCTTTGGTACAAGTCGTTGAGAATCATTTGCAGCAATCTCATAAGAACTGCAGATTCTAGTAATAGGACATGGGAATCCCATGCTTTTTCCATTCTTCCAGATTCTTATCATTTGATTGATAATGAATCCACAAAAATCAAAGTTTGGTGTTTCAATCACCATGTAATAAATTAACTCAGATACTTCAGGACTCCATGTTACCTTGTGCATATTGCTAGGTGAAAGATTGGGTACAACAAGTTTACCAAAAAACTTGAGATGTTCTGGAACATCATCAATATATAGAATGTTACCTTTCCATCTACTACCACCAAGTATTTCAGCAATATGTTGTTTGTTGCAGTCCCTGCTCCTGGGTAGAGAAACATTTTCTAACTGGCAGCCAAGAAGATATGCAACAATACTTTTGTTTACCTCAAACCTAGGCCTCCTAATCATAGTGAAGAACTTACATCCTTTTTCATCCACATGGTGTATATTACCATAAAACTCCCTAGTTAACTCTGGAGAACCAGGATAACTACATGAATGAATATTTCCCAGTCATTACGATTATGAATTAATTTATTATAATATTTCATATTAACATACACATATTTCTTCTCACAAATGATTTGTTTATCATGCATTGAACTATACTTCTTGAAACACTTATGATCAACAAAATAAATTCCGGTACTGACATCAAAGTAGAGGGATGGAAGACAATCGATAGTTTCATCAGTAAAGTTCAAGTTTGGTGTGATTGTACTATGGGTTTGACTAGACCCTTCTCCTCTAGTAAAATCCATATTTTGCATGTTGCTATAAACAACAAATTCAAAATAGAGAAGAACAAACTTACAACCGATGACGCATGTTGATGTTCGAATTACACCCTTGGAAGTGAAGTTGAAGAAAATCGCAAGAACCCCTTGAAGAGTGATTGGAATTAACCCAAAATTTTGTTTCGAAAACAAAAGAAGATCAAAAATTTTGTTTTTTGATTTCGAACCAACTCTTTCTCTTACTGTCGGACTGTTCGAAGAAGAGGTTATAAGAGAGTTTATTTCTCTCTTCATTATTATCATCGAACAACATGTCGGTCCCGATTCTGGTTCACAGGATTCGGTTCTTGGGTCAGACCATGGATCCGAACCACTTTCCTCAAGTGGGATAACCAGTTTGAGTCCGGAAGCCTTCGTGGGCTTAGAGTATGTTGAATTTTCAAAGATACTTCTTTGTATTTCAACATTATTTATCATTTTCTCCTCTTCATAAACAAAATCTGTATAGGGTATGTTGACACAGATATTTGACTTGGTTTCAACAGAGTTTTGACATAAATCCATGTTGAAATTATCTAGAGAAAAATTCATGCAGTAGTCATGAAGATATTGGCTTCTTTCAGACATTGGTACTCTAGATGCCTGTTTTATGGATTCCAGTTCCAAAAGAAAAGTATCCACATCATCCTGTAGTTGCTGACTATCACTAAGGATTTTACAGATTTTTTTCAAAGACCCATCCTCCGTTAACTCGTAAAGTTCGAATTCTAAAGACAGATCACTGATCTGTTTTTCTATTTCAGCGAACTCAAAGAGTTTTCGACTCATTTTGTCTTTGGGATCTTCAGTGAGTCTGAGATACAATTGACATTCTTTTACAGATCAAATTTCTTTGGAACGTAGAGACTCAACAATTTCATTGTTTGACATTTCTTCAAACAATTTTGAGTCATCTAATCTTGCCATCACGTTAACTGAATCATACATGAATTCAATTTCTTATAGGTTGGATCGTACCAAACACAGATTGTTAAATCTTTTCGTGTTTGCCTGCTCTGATACCAATTGAAAAGACGAGGGTACCCAAATATACCTCAATCTAAAACTTTTCCACCTATAAGTCCTTTCTCCGAAAGTGATTGTCTATGGACTGAGTCAAGACAATACAACTAATCGGTTCACACTTCATGTGATCGTCTATGGATACGAGATCGAGACAGTACAACACAGAAGTATGTTTACTTGATAAATGGTTCGGACTTAACCAAACACAATAGGATTACTATCAAGTAAATAGGAATTAACGTTTGTGTATTTTACTTCTAATTATAATAAAAACAATTATAATTGCGGAAATAGAAAAGTAAAAGGCACAGCAAGATTTTGTTAACGAGGAAACCGCAAATGCAGAAAACCCCCGGGATCTTGTCTAGAATTAAATACTCTTAGGATTAAGCCGCTATACAAAATCAAACCAACTTCGTATAGTTGAGACCAAGCAACTAAACCTATAGTTCACCTAGTTCCGTCTGTATTCCCACGCCTCCGACTTGTAATAAGTCACGTACTTCGAAAAATTCCTTTGGTTTCTATTCCAAACAGTAAAGGAACAACAAACCTGTTCGGTAACAACTCTTTTCAAACAACGTGATATGACTCTGACAAAGGCTCTTCCGTTTAACCAATAAACTCCTTTGTCGGGTCCTTAGATCAATCTCTCAACAACTACCGAAGTAATTGTTAGACTATGCAATTAATATTATTAATAACAAAGAAGTGAATTGATGCCGATCTACTCAACTAATCAATCCAATCTATTACAAGGATAAACCGATTATAGTTGGATCCCTTTCCAGCTGAAACAAGTATTGTGCACACCAAAGATTATGAACCCAAAAAGTCTTATTGTCTTAAAATCTTCTTTAATCTTCAATCAGCACCTGCACACAATCAACTTGAATCTCTTGTGATCAATCACACACAGAACGGAGTCTGTTAACGTTGGATTATAACAAGACGTCTTTAGATATACAAACAGTCTAAAGATCCCCGTCGAAACTTTGATTTAGTTTGAGTGAATCTTATATCAGAAGAGAAGATTCTCAAGCATAAATAAACTAGGTGCAATCAAAGTTCAACAACCGTTAGTCAATTAAATCAATCGAAAACTAATAATAAACTGTAATTATCTAGTTTCCCACCAACGGTACTAATAGAGCTTCTCAATCCCAAAGAAGTCTTTAAACTGAGCGGCCGTAAGAGATTTCTCCTAATTAGGTTACTTTCCTCTCCGAATAGGCGGCTCCACCAGTAACAACACAACTAGGTAGTTTTGCTGGCTCTGAGGATTAGTTTGCTAGAAATGCAAACTTCAATATTTATAGACAAGGAAGTTTGGACACCAAGTAATTTCCAAAACCGAATATTCTCAAAGATATGCAATAAACACAAAATCGGTTTTCATAATTCCTGGAAATGCACTGTCCAAATATTGACCAAAATCCCAATAGAAAAATCTATAATCAGTAAATGCACATAACTAATTATTATTTTCTAAAGATATGCATTTAATTGCTGGAGATTAAATAGCATATAAAAACTAAGAAACCTTAATTAAAAGATTCTCAATTTATTTCGATCCTGGGATTCTCCTTTAACTATTAAGGAATATCTTTGAACAATTAATGATAAGAGTTACTGCACATGTTCAAAGTATTTCGACATCTTTACTTTGCAAGTCCTTTTTCATACTTACAATCTTGGAAACGATTTGCCACACTTCCAAACAAGTTTAGAATTGGTTCGTCTGAATTCCAAGAACTATGTGATTGATTATCCTATCAAATCACTAATCATGGGTTTCACGGTTCTACCAAAACAAGTTTGGTTCTACCTCTATGTGAGTACTGTGCATAGTCACGCTAGTTATCAAAATTCGGTTGACTAGGTACTAGGATCGGTTCCCCACAACTTATGGTAACTACCTGTAATCGGCTACACATGTCCATAGGATCGGTTCCCCCAAAGCTACAAACTTGTTGCACATGTTCATAGGATCGGTTTCCCCATCTACTAAAAACGTGTTGCACCTCTTACAAGGATCGATTCCCATCTTGTAAATTTATTGCACTTCTTACTAGGATCGGTTCCCCAATGACTAGATAAAAGTTGCTATTTACAAGGCATCGATCATACCATCTTGAGTGATTACTTAAGATCGGTTTCACTAATAAAAGTTATACCAATACATAAGTCAGGCCTTGTGAATAGTTTTACCAAGATACATAAACAAGTTTATGAGCGGTTATAGTAAATACACATATTGGTAATTCAAAATAGATTTGCAATGAATAACAATACCAATAAGCCTAGCGATTTCCCTTTCGATTCACAAAACGAGTTTATGAACTTACTTCCTTTAAACGAATGTAAAACATTGTTTCCCAGGATGAAATCTTCACTCATACCCATACATAATCACAATAGCATTCATATGATCATGTCGATGTCTTATATACAAAGTTTAATGGTTAAGCAATAAACCTCGTATTGTATTCCTTAATACTATGTCTAACTAGAGTATCATACACAGCTTCGCAGTTATGTTTTCAATATGCACGACTTGAAAGATACGTTAGGGAATGAAACATTTCAAGTCAAATATTACTAACCTCAAGAGGAAGGATGATGTTGTCATTGTAGCTCCATACTTCTTCACATTCTTCAAGTCTTCATGTAATACTTGTAAGTCTCATATCCTAACACTTTCAAGCTAACCTATACGAAGTTGACTCTAGTATAAAATCAAGCGACTCTTTAAATGAGTTTTGATTCACTAAAATATGACAACCAAACTTGACATACCAACGCTTGGTGGGTTCAACCGAGCAATGCTCTAACAATATTGCTTTAGTCGAATAACGTATCTCAGCTCAAGAGATTATCCGCAAAAAGTATCATGCAGACTTTGAAGATGCCTGCGCTTGCTTAGCTAAGGCTACTGGCGAACATAACGTATTATCCTCTGAGGTTCGTTCTCTTAAGAATAAACTTAGTGAGCTTTCTTCAATGCCTTCTTCCATATACCACGCATCTATGGTCAAGAGATTGGAAAAGTTAGAGAATGTTTACCAGGTCTTATCCTCCGAAAATGCTTCGCTTCGGATAGATGTTGAAGATCTCTGGACCGAACGTGATACTCTGGTAGACGATCTTAACGCTGCTGAGGAAGATCTTGTCGAGGCCCAACATAGTTTATAGGATTCCCTTAGCCATGCTGGAGGTAGCTTAGGGTCTTATTATCCCCGTAGCATCCTTCATGCCCCAAATTGTTTTCGTTTCTTACGCATCCTCTGTATGTCCGCAGGTCTCAAGGAGCATCTTGTAGGTATTGTTGATGGTGGTTTTCGGTTTAGGGCTAAAATCTTGAAACCCTGTATTTTAATGCGTTGTCATCCTGCAAAGGAACGAAAAACTATTTTAAAGTGATGAGTGCATAAACCTTTTCACTTACATATGTATTGAGCAATTAACCATATTTATGAAATTTATCCAGAATGGTGCGTGAAACAACAATCCCAGATTTTCTGTAAATTTTAACCTATTGCATTATTAACTAATGCATGACCTGCCTAGTATTTTCCTATGCTATGTTCCCAGCTGAACTCTCAATATTGGCATGACATGACTATTAATGTTCACTCGCAGCGGAGTAGCATGAATCTCCTGAATTGTCAGTGTTGAGACCAGCATGAAAACACTCACGTAGGCTACACCACTCTCTGATAAAGAGAGTAGCGTGTTTACACACTTTTTAATTAAAAGGCAACGCGATTGAACGCGTTTAAATTCCTTAAGGAAAATCTAGACTGTTCATATCGGTCTTAAAAATAATCACGGCCACACAATTTGACCACGTGATCTAACAAGCCTAGCCTACTCCTAGCGGAACTAGGCAATCATCATGATAACCACCGGCAGGCCCACTAACGCCACAACCGAGCGGATTCCACCTAGTACACCCGCAGCGCTTCGAACAATTAACCCTAATATGGGTGATCGCGCTATTGGCAAAACAAGCTCAAATGAGCTAAGACCGGAAAAAACGTTCTCAAAACCCATCGCATCCGTCCAACTTAGTCGGCCTAGTTGGACGGATTAGATCGCATCTAAAACGATCAAATAGGAACCAATGTGTCCGCCGGCGGCCCAATTTTCTTCCCAGTCGATTGACTTTCTCATGGTGAGTCAATAACGCATCAAACCATTCGATTGAACTAGGGCAGACGCGGCTGCTTTAAAACCCCAATTTGTGTTTGCGGCAGTATGTCACTATCGCAAATCGATCATGGACGCTCATCTTCGCTAGCCTAGTCGGACTACCTAGATTCAATCTCACTCAACGAGTAGGGTGCAGATACATTCACCGGCGACTCGGATACTGTGCTGACCAATCGAGTAATCTCTAGCAGGGTGCTAATGCCCAAAATTGTTGGCCACCCGAAAGTTGAATCAACGACAATCAGCAACTGCCGCAAATTGTCTCCGCCGTCCAACTTCACCATC